>JASDQU010012430.1:300848-311982 GCA_032191745.1 Picea mariana
AAAAAAGGAAGGCTAACAATGAGCTGACGCACTTTTGCTTGCACTTATTGATAGCACTTATTGGTCTGCTTGCGAGGGGAAATAAGGTATAACCGAGCGTCACTCACTCACTATAGTAGAGTAGAGTAGTGGTTTGGCTTTCTTTCATTTTTGCTCTGCCCCGCAGTGCTTTCTCGAGTGCATTTGCTTGAGCGAGCGTATTCTCTTTTCACCAAACCTCCTTCAAAAGAACCTTAGAAGTCGAATGACAAGACAAATATAGCTTCTTGCTCCTTCAGAAGCAGTTCCACCCGCACCCATATATATACAGCCCTATCCCACCTTAGAATGCTTCGTTCGCTCCCTCATCTCATTGGACAGTTATCTCTTGGGTCAGGAACCGGCGAAAAAGATCGTTCTCTGCATGAATGGCCACCGGAAACTATATACACTTGTAGGCAATCAACCTCCACAAGACTTGGAAACCCCTCCTTGAAGCGAGCAATGAAACCCTAGGAAATTGAGCCACTGATCATTTAGTGAGGCCTCAAAGATAGGATTCATTTTAGGTCCGGGTTCATATAATTGACTCGATGTGGATCTAAACTCAATGAAGCAAATAACGCTCTTATGGATTGAATTTCATCATATTGTGTTCCACAATAATAAAATCATTATAAATATAACAAAGCACATTGCTATGATATTATCATATATCTAGTAACCAATTGATAAAACAAATGCAAGTTTTGCTAATAGATCATATAATATTGAGCATCTTATCTAAATGTGCCTTTCAACATTTTGAAGAAGTTATCATATGAGTTTAGCTTGTAGGTT
The DNA here is from genome assembly GCA_032191745.1 of Picea mariana. Lineage (NCBI taxonomy): Eukaryota > Viridiplantae > Streptophyta > Pinopsida > Pinales > Pinaceae > Picea > Picea mariana. Next base: position 301,668 of record JASDQU010012430.1, read on the forward strand.
CAACAAGTTGCTAGCTTAATGATTTGATGGTTATGTCATGCTATCAATGTGGCACCAAAAGTTGTCAAAATGTGCATGTGTACTAGCTTGATGAACTTCAAAAGGTCACAACCATATCTCCTCTATCATTATTAGCCATGCAATAGCTAAGTTAACCTTGCCTCACTCAATGCATAAAACAACTTATACAACAATACTCGACAAAAAATGCATGTACTTGTCACACATGAATTTTCATGCAATAAACATACAACGACAAAGACACAATTTATTAGATCACAACAACACTTTGATTTTCAAGTAAGCTTCACAAATAAACTCACTTGGCTTCTAAAAAAATACTTTGAGAGCTCAAGCTTCTATAGAATAATCCTTACATTATTTACACAACTGCCAAATTTACAACTCTTTTGCCTCAGTTTTACAATTTTTGAATTATATCATCTTTGTGTATTTATTTATCTTCCACACCACTTCATCTTTCATGTTGCTTTGTCCTCCAACGACTTATGGTCCATGTAACCTACAACCTACCCTTGCAGTTCTGCCTCATTCAACAACCTACTCTTGCAATTTTCCATTATGTTGCAACCTAGGTTTGTGGTCCTTCCCCTGCACAGTTGCACTACAACCCAACCTTGATGTCTTCAATTGAACCACAACATCTTGCACTATATCTTCCCGAATCTGTCAAAAACAATCCTTATGCAATGGTCAATTTTTTCCAATGATCATAAGATGTCAACTGACTATGCAAAGGAGGTGCCCCAACAACATTGTCAAAGATGCCATAATAAATAGTTGTCATATTCTTTAAAGCTACAAGAATTATAGTTTGTAGGTTTGCTTCAACATTCCTTAATAGTTGATGATGTCGGTCATACCCTAATTGAAATGCTTGATGTTACTTGAGACTATATTAGTAATTGGTAAAGGTGATTAGGCTATGTTCCTTATAATTATGTAGGAATTGTTTCGAACTATGACATCCTTAACCTCTCATGATTTTTACCTAATAATGGATTTTGTTCTTGAACCTAAATGAAAGGCAAAATGAAGTAACTAAACATGGGTTAGCAAAGAATAAGTATTATATTATATTGTATCAAATGTGGTTATAGAAAAGAGAAAAAGAGGAAAATATGAACATATTGGACAAGGTTTAACAATATTTTCATCTAAGTAGTTTTGTGTCTACAATATAAAACTCTAGTTGTGTGACATGTCATATGCCAAATAGGTAATAAATTGCAATGGTGTAAATTGTAGTGCTATAGGTGACTCCTTATCCATCGACTTTGATAATTGATGCCCAAGAAATCAAAGTCCTTTTATCAAACTCTATCACACTAAAGATTGTTCTTGTCAATCTGGTCCCTAACAAAGAAAGGGATATAAATTTATGTTTTTCATCTTCTACAAATTTAAAGATTCTGGGAATTTGTTCAAGTCTTTTTCTACTCTAAGTCGAAAAATCCCCTTCTCCTAAGTGTCCGGTTACATAATTAAGTACATAAATTTTTAACCCCATAAAACTTAGTGCAAATAAAAGGATATGTACTTAAATAAGAAAAGGCAAAATTGAGTCATATTTATGTCTTAGTGGGAATGAAATAAATGACCAAAGAAAGAAACAATATAACAAACTCATAGAAAACTTGTATGCATGGTGAGGCAAACAACCTAACTAGACCTAATCTTATGCACAATCATGTATGCATTAGTTGTTAGCATAGTATGTGCAATCTTGACTTATGCCCCTTATTGAGCATCTCGTAGTCCCATCAAGGTTACATATATGAACCTTTAGTGGTCATCCTAAGGCCACATTCGTTGTTTATGGGTCACCCTGATAGACCCACCACTTAGCAATAGGGATAGATAATCTAGGCCTCACACCTAATATATAAAGGGGTATCACACTCCATTGTAATCACTCATCTTGTATTTTGTATAAGTCCAATGCAATACATTGCATATTTGGATAACAAGGTTATTCACCCATATTCTTGTGTATTGGTTTTTCTTATGCGTATTGGGTGGAGTCCCTTATCAATCCTCATATTTATTAGAGATATAAAGCTTACCCGTCTAATAAAGTCACCTTAGTGACTTTAGGTTAAAATATTAGGGTTTTCATCTTTTAGGGTTTTGGTCTCTCAAGCTCTTTATAAGAGTGAGGACCCTCATTGTAATTGTGTACCGTCCAATAATAATATTGTTCAGTATCTATCAAGATCATGCTTTTGGTATCGTAACCCTACCTAGGGTTTCTTTGGTTCTTGTAATATGGTATCAAAGCAGGATGGTTAGACGTCAAAGCTTGAAGATCAAAGGGTTCGATTATTTGTTTGAAATCGTGGATCGATTTAAAAGAGTCGCCATTGTAGTTATGATTAAGCCGCCAAGTTAGCTTGAGCCACTGGCAGAGTTAAGCGAAAAAAATCAGATCTGATCAGTCATGGAGATATCGTTACAAAAGTACTTGGGTTTCAATTTCCATACTTGGAAAGTGAAGATCAAATGCAATTAATGAATAAAAAACTGTGGAATTGTCAAAGGAACTGAGGCAGCACCTGCAAATCCTAACAAGTTGATAGAACGACAAAGCAAAGATGATAAGGCAAAAGCCATTATTGGCCTTTCCCTCTCCAATTCAGAGCTATATCACGTAAATCTGAACAAATCATCCAAGGAGATCTAGGAAAATCTCAACAAGTTATTTGGGGCAAAAGCGGTGAATGTGAAATTTTCCCTGAAATTACAATTAGTCGGCTTTAAGATGCCAACTAAAGCCACCATGTCAAGTCACCTCAACAGTCTAAGATCTATTATCAGATAGCTTGCAGAAGTCAAGGCAGTAGTTGATGCGGAGGATGCCAGGGCTATTCTCCTAAACAGTTTGTTGCCTAAATACAATAGAGCTATCTTTACCTTGAGTCAACTACCTTCACAAAGTCTGGACAAAATGATTGCAACATTGTTGGCATAAGAAAAGAGAACCATTGAAGGTGATAGCCAACCAGAACTTGCATTTTATGCAAGAAACAACCACAATAGATCAACAAAAGACAAAGGAGAAATAGAATCCCACTATTGCAAGAAGCTAGGTCATACAGCTTGGAATTGTAGACAATGAGCCAATGATGTTCTTAAGGGAAAGGTCAAAGATAGACAACATATAGCAAGTGTAGCCATGATTGAAGATCCACCGAATGTTGACAATGGTGAAGACTCTACTGAAGAAAAGGGATTTTATACATTTTAGGAAGCCTGCGCTTTGAAGATGAGAAGAGATCAGTTAACAACTCAAAACGGATTGTTGCCTAGTTAGTTCAAAAGTTGGATCTAGGGAAAGATCCCTCACTAGCGAGGTTACGCAACATGCATGTGGATTGTTGTCCAGCAATGACTTTGGGAGATTCGCAATTCGGGAGTTTGGCGAGGTGGAATCCAGGAACTCGGGAATTCAACTACACTGTTACGAGAGTTATGAGGCAGCTTGATGAAGCTCAAACTGGTCCGAGAATTGTGTTCAAAGAAGAAGCTTCTAAAAGATGTTACTGATGTTTAGTGTTGAGTTTATGTGTTTTACATTCAATATATGTATTTGATTTCAATTTGTTATTTTTCAACACTATACGCCCTGTGGGGGCATATTAGAGATATAAGGCTTACCCCTATAATAAAGTCAACTTAGTGACTTTAGGTTAAAAGATTAGGGTTTTCATCTTTTAAGGTTTTGGTCTCTCAAGCTCTTTATAAGAAGTGAGGACCCTCATTGTAATTGTGTATCGTTCAATAATAATATCGTTCCATTTTTATGGAGATCATGTCTTAGGTATCATAACCCTACCTAGCGTTTATTTGGTTCTCGTAATAATGTCTCACTTGTAAGTTGTAATTTCAACATGGTATTAGCTCTAAAAGATTAGACTCCCCAACCTAACCACTTGTGAATCAAGCTTGTTTGAAAAATTATGTAGTTGCTTCATCACTCCAAAGATGATATCAAAGTGTTTTTTTTTCCATACAAAGAAGTCTTCATTTTTTATCTCGCTACCATGTTATCTATGGTCAAGTATTTTACAATGTTTTATTTCTCTCTTATTTAGAGAAATATTATTTGAATGCACTATAGTTTCTACAATTTTGCTGGAAATATTTTCAAATATTTCAAGGCAAGGACCTTGAAAGGTGTCTCAAAACTCCTCTCCAAAGAGATACAACCATGTTCCACATGTTTTCTGAGAGTGTTTCCTTGCGATGCTCTATTTTGTGCTTCACATATCCTTTTGGCATTCTCAAGTTGTTCCAGAACCACCTCCCACATGGCAGGGGTGCCCGTGTGGTACACTATCATAAGAGCAATCAAGATTTGCTCCCCTTTATATGGCATCCCTCAATGACACCTATCCCTTTAGCCAACCATGCTTGTTTTTTCTTTCCCCCATGGGGACAACCGCCCCTCTCCCTACCCCACCCCTGTCATGCCCACCTCCAACCACCATCCTCTTCGATAAGGGGGACCCTCAAGCCTTCTTATCCCACCTCCGCCAAATGCTCCCCCCATTCCTCGGTTTCAACCCTTGAGTTAGACTCCACCAAATATGCGTGTCTTTCCTCAACCATTTGAAAGGCAACCCTTAAATCTTAACCCCACCTCACTCAATCCCCTCTGCACCCAACCCAGTCCCTGTTATATGAACCTGTGGTACAACAAGGAATGTAAATCCCTCCATGACCAACGTCGATACACCTCTACTCACATTCCCTCTTTCCTACCTTAGTCTTAGGAGATCCTCCTCTACTCACATTCCCTCTTTCCTACCTTAGTCTTAGGAGATCCTTTCGTTAGATCCTTCGCCACAAGAAACACCTCTTCATCTCATAAAGAAGACATGAAATGTGCGCATCCCTTCACCATTCTCTTAAAACCTTTTAGCACACCCTCTTTCCCCACCACTACCCTCTCCCCCTTGATCTTAAACCTGTTAAATTTGACAGCATCGACAGTGATTCTCCAATGAGAGGCCATATGGTCCACCCTAAGGCTAGCCAGAGAGATTTAGAGAATCAACCAGTCTTGTGAGGTATTGACAAAAGCCAGGGGGGAACGTACAACCTCTGTGAGTCAAACCAAAAATCGGGACAAATGAGATGCTATGTAAGTCTAATGCAAAAGTTAGGGGGAACGTACAACCTATGTGAGCATAGATAATCTTGTTAAGGTTTAAGCTATTATTAGAATTATTTGCAATTCACTAGATAACAATAGCATAAGATAGGATCACTGAGAAATACACAATCACAAGAGACACATCATTTATCCTGGGAAACCCTCATGGGGGAGAAAACCCAGCAAAACTTCCTTATTATAGATAGCCAATACAATGCCAAGAGATAACTCAAACAAATACAGAAAGTCCTCTCCCAAGAATGTGCCTCTCTCTCTCTCTCTCTCTCTCTCTCTCTCTGTGTGCAGCTCCGAAACTTGCTCCTCAAATGAACAAGTGAGTGTGTGTCTAAATGAGGCGCTAGCCTCCTTATTTGTACAACTCTGGCACGTGTGGACAGAGGTGTCTCTTCACTGACAGGGCCAACTTCTTCTTATGGGTGGTTATAAACACCTTTAATATATTATGGGGCCTCTTTAATATATTCTAGGGCCGGCTTCTTATTCTGCCTATTACAATTATGTTTTGACCAATCCGCAAAAAAGGATTTGGTCTTTTACAATAGCCGACATGATCAATCCGCAATAGGGGATTGATCTATGAATAATACAACAATAATAATTAGAATACACTTTGCAGTTACATTATTTCAACAAGTCTAGTGCAAAAGGGGAACATACAACCTCTGTGAGCATAGACAGACTAGTGCAAAAGTCAGGGGGAACGTACAAACTCTGTGAGCCTAGTCAAGCCTTGTGAGCCATGAGCAAAGTCAAGGCATCTAGCAAAAGTAAGGTTGAACATAAAATTCCTATGAGCTAGAAATAAACGCTATTCCTAATATTGCAAATGATATAAATGTATTGATCTAGTGCGTTGGCACGTGTAACATTATCCACCATGAAGAGAAATTTGAATTGCCTTGTAACGAGTCGAGTTGTAGAAGTCAAAGTTGCATGTCTAGGTCAAAGTCAAAGTTGTCAAGTTGTCGCATGTTGCATGCATGTCTAGTTGAATGTTGCATGCATGACATGCACTGCATGCATGCATGACATGTGCATGCCAAGTTAGTACGCATGCATGCCAAGTCAAGGGTGAGTTGTAACTGAAGTGTCAAGTCTAGTTCTATTTTCGAACTAAAGTGTGATGCTGAGTTATGTCAAGCATGCCTTCTCACCTCTAATTCGAGTCCTCTCCTCTTCTCCTATTCAATCCTTTATAAGCAAAGGTCGACCCCCTCTCTTCTACACAATTTCTATGCAGGGAAAAGGTGAAGCGAAAGAGGCTGCTAAACAGAGGCGCATATCAGTCCTATAGAGGCAGCATTACAGCTGCTAAAAAGAGGTGCATATCAGACCTATAGAGGCAGCATTACAGAGGCGCATATCAGACCTATAGAGGCAGCATTACAGCTGGTAAACAGAGGAGCATATCAGACCTATAGAGGCAGCATTACCGCTGCTAAACAGAGGCGCATATCAGACCTATAGAGGCAGCATTACAGCTACTAAACAGAGGCGCGTATCAGACCTATAGAGGCAGCATTACAGCTACTAAACAGAGGCGCATATCAGTCCTATAGAGGCAGCATTACAGCTACTAAACAGAGGCGCATATCAGTCCTATAAAGGCAGCTGTTCCAGTGCTAATTAGAGACAAGTATCAGTCAAATAGAGGCAGCATCAACAGCCCATATCAGAGCTGATATATCAGTTCTTAAGAGGCAGCGTATCTCAGTCTTTGAAGGCAACTCGGATACTTCCTCAGTGCTGGCCTGTAACATGAGTCTAGATATCAGCAAGGTCTCTTAGTTCACTGTCAGGTCAGAGTCAACTTGGCAAGCTCTTTAAGAGCAGAGTATTCATGGTGGATATTTGTAAGTGATCTTACATTATTAATGCAATAAAGGAATATCATTTGCTGGGGTTTTTCTCCCTGTACAGGGTTTCCCCAGGGTATATGTGTTGTTGATGTGCATGCTTACGTATCTACATGATTATTGTTATTCAGTTATGATTTTATATTGTTGAAATGTTTTAAGCTGGAATCCAAGTGTTGAAGAATTTAAAAAAATAATCCGCATAAGAAATCAAGCTCATAATTTAACAAACCCCAACTCCATGTTCTCTCATACTTCCTCTCTTTATGGTGTCTCTGGGCAACCCCTAATCCAAGTCACCTCCCCTCCCCCTCTTACCACTTATTAACTTATCGAGATACCTAAGAGGCCATCTAAGTGATGAATACCAGAAAAGTACCAAATAAAGAGGGATTTTAGGCCGATCTCTTCAAACACGATCTACACTCTCTTAATGGTCACATTGATGATCTATTTAAGCATGTTGTCAACACAAGGTTTCCGCTAACTTAGTCTCATCATAGTATTCACCTGATCAACATACTAGTTTCCAATGTCAATCCTAACAATTATAGGATGATCATTGTTGGTCACACATTCTCAAAGCTCTATGTTATTGCCCTCCATCTGCCACTATCTGAGCAACTTGAGAGGAGACACCTTTGTGCTAGAGGACGAGCCAAACTCCGACCCACGCATCAAACCATTCTTACACCCTAGGCCATCATTAATAAGGCTAGGCACCACTCTTCAAAAATCAATTATTGTTTTGAGACTTTCAAAAAGCACTTGACACAGTAGCTCAAGAGGCCATGTTCCATAGGCTCAAAGACATTAGCATTTTATAGACCCTACTAACCGCCATCATGTGTCTTTATGAGTCTATCCTTAACCACCTCCACACAACACATGGGGTGTCAAAGTTTATCCATAGTACTATTGAGGTCAAATAAGGGTGCCCTCTATCCCCCACCTTGTATGGAATTTACATTGATGAGGTAAAACCAAGGTTTCTCCTACATATGTTATATTGTTGCCTGGTTCATGTGTTTCTATATATTCTAATGAAGAGGTCACAATTGCTGAGTTTCTTTGAGATATTCCTTCTCCACTTGAATCTTCTTTTGCTAGTGAAGCTTGTCATCCCAAGTGGGCCACAAAATCTACCAAGGCAACTAATGTTGATGTTTTGAATATATGGAAGGCTAGTGCTAAATGCACGTGCTAAATTTGGTCTTATGTCAAGGGTCATGGCTACATGCGATTCCTAGTCTTATGAAGAAGGTCATGGCAAGCAAGAGTGGGAAGATGCTATTGCAAAGGAAGCCAACTCCTTTATAAAAAGGATATATGGGAGTTAGTGCATCTTCCAGCAGGGAAGAATGTTGTTGGATGTAAATCGATTTATAAAACCAAGTTTTCTTCTAATGGTAGTATTGAGAGCAAATTAGTTTCTCAGGGATTTTATCATAAAGAAGGTATCAACTATATTTAAACCCATGTTCTTGTGGCACAAGTGGATACCATTCAAATTGTACTTCTATTGGCTGCTAGTTTTCATAGAGAAGTTCACCATAAGGATGTTGATTATACCATTCTCAATGGAGATATATGTGAGAAGCTTTATATGGGGCAACCTCCAAGTTTTGTTGACATTGGTACTTCTACGCTTGTTCGTAATTTGAAGAAGTCACTTTATGGGTAGAAATACACTCTTAGGGGTTGGTATAAGAAGCTTGATAGGTTCTTCATTTCTTGTCATTTCACCCATTGCCAATCAGATCCTAATCTCTATATTAAGGTTGATATTCTCATACTTGTCCTATATATGGATGATTTAATTCTTATAAGTAGAAGAGTTGACATGAGCCATTACATCATGAATAAACTTATGAGTGCATTTGGTGTGACTAACTTAAGCTTGTTGCAATATTTTCTTCATATTCAAATACTACAACTTGATGATGGCATTTTCCTTTTACAGCCTAAGTATGCTCTTTATTTAGTGATGAGGTTTACATAAAGAAGATTTCAAACATTGTCCTACACCTTTTTTAGTGTGGAGTCAAGTTAATTGCTCATTGTGCCTCTCCAAAGGTTGATGCCACTTTGTATCAGTGGCTTGTTGGCAATCTCATCTATTTGTTTCTAGACACATGTGAGAACCAAGAAAAGTCATTGGCAGTTGGAAAAGAGGATTCTCAAATACATTAAGGGTACCTATCAGTTTAGGATTCAACACTCTTATAGGGGTTAGGCTACTTTGGTTGGATAAACCAAGTCAAATTGGCTAGAGATCCAAATAAGAGAATATCTACTTTAGGTTATGCTTATTTTCTTGGCTCGATTCCAATGGCTTGGTAAAGCAAGAAACCATCTACAATTTCTCTCTCTTCCAATAAGGCATGACATAAACGTGTTGTCACCGCCATAAACGTGTTGTCACCGCTCGATAGGAGGCAGTACAGATTTGGAAATAATTGGAGCTTAAACTTTATCAAGAGCAATGAACTTCACATCAATATGTTCATCAAGGTGCCATTCAAATTGATCGGCAACTGATGTACCATTCCATGACCAAACATATTAAGGATCATCAACAATATATATGGTGGTTGATCCAAGATCAGGCATTCATCTAGAGTATTGTCCCACCAAGGACTAGATAGCAGACACCTTCACCAAACCTTTAACAAAGGCCAATTTGGTACTTTGTTTGAAATGAAGGAAGTTGACATTATTAAGGGGGTGTGATTGTAATACCCCTTCCTTATCCCCAAGTCAAGATTAAGGGCGATGTTTGTGTGATATGTGAAATATTGACTTGTAATCTTTGTTGGGCATCATGTGGTCCCATCAAAGTTACATAGGTAAACCTTTAGTGGCAGCTCACCAAATTGATTGTTAGTGGGTGACCCTGGTGGCCCTACCTCTTAGGATTATAGCTAGCTAATCTAGGCCCAAAACCTATATACAAAGGCTTCACTCATTGTAATCACACATCTTGTCTCATGCATCATTCATATGTAATCCATTGTACATTTGAGTAACAAGTCTACCCGCCTATATGTTAATGTTTATGCCATTATTATAGTTCTTTGCATTTCAATAGATAAGAGCATCATAATAACAAGATCACTGAGAAATACACATTCACATGAGACACAGCATTTATCCTAGGAAACCCTCTAGGGGAAGAAAACCCAGCAAAACTTCCTTATCATAAATAGCTTAAACAATGTTCAAGAGATAACTCAAACCAATACAGATAGTCCTCTCC
>JASDQU010012430.1:370762-385098 GCA_032191745.1 Picea mariana
CCAATCCACAAAAGGGGATTTGGTCCTTGTACAATTACCGACATGATTAATCCACAATGGGGATTAATCCAATAACAATAATAATAATAATGACATGATTAATCCGCAATGGGGATTTAATCCAATAATAATAAGAATGCTCTTCGCAGTTACATTATTTCAACACTATATTCTTGGGTATTAGGTTTTTATCATGCTTATTGGGTAGAATCTCTTATCAATCCTCGTGTCTTACTTATAATTTCAACTTTAGCTAGTGGATTTAATTCAAGGGAAATGTCCAGCTTATCAACCTTGCAAAACAACTAAAAGGTGATCTATGATAGGTAATATGTTTAATTAGTCACTACATATACAAACTATATTAAAATGGTCAAAGTAATTCAAGTGGCTTGACTAACTTGGCAATTAAATCAATTGAATTATGTGATGGAAGAAGATCAAGGAGGCATTGCAAACTGATGATAGATTGAATCCAAAATTATGTAATCAACTACTAACAAAGGCTTCTCATGCAAACCTAGGATCAATGTTCATATACTATATCTTGCATGATTTTTCCAACTATAATATTGTATGTTGCTTCCATTTGTTTGGCTTGAGTTATCAAGGGGATCAAACCCTCTGTTACAAAAATCGGCAATAAATCGCGAGTTTTTGGCCAAAATTTTTTCTCAAAAAATCGGTGAAAAAATTGTGCGTCAATGGAAAAAATCGCCTGTGTAAAAAAGCATGCACATTTAAGGGTCCGTGAGGGGGTTTTCTGGTTTTATTTGTGCATTTAGCCAAGGAGGAGAGCCAAGCCATTCAACCAGCCAAGGAAGAGTTTGCCATTGGGATTTTGTGGATTCAAGGGTCAAATTTGTGGATTTGGTCTACCTCACGCCTTAATGATTTGGTCTACGTCTACTACAATCTCAGGTTGTGGGTGAAGCAGCTTGAGATAAAAATTGATGCGAAGGCCATTTCATTGGATGGGATTGACACCACTGTTGCATGGAGGGTGGAGGTTGAGGAACCTTTTATTGACACCGCCCTTGATTGGCTAGAGGATAGTGGTGATGATCATGGTATCTCTGAGGACTTGGATCAGGATGTTCCAAAGGATATTCAGTTTCACGCCAAGTCTGCAAGTGTGCCACCAGCAAAGCCACAGTCACAGTCAGAGGAAAATAGGCCCAGTGGTAGCACTAGCAATCTACCTCCTCTACCAGTACCTTCTTCTAGGGGACATCTGTCTCGAGGGTCTTCTAGTTCTTCTAGAGGACATTTGACTCCAGTACGAGGCGCACATGCCTCAAGGGCACCTACTCCTAGTGCTAAAGAAAAAGCACTTTCTACAACGATTACCTTTGCCCCTAACAGGGGTAGAGGGAATCGATAGTTTATTTACTTGATTTTATTGTAGATGACTCATGAGTCATGATGACAATCATGAGATACATATATTATATTTTTTGATGACTCAGGAATCAGGACATGATTCATTTTTTATGTGTGATGTATCACTAGACATCTCATATATCTTATATATTAGTTTTCTTTCCATATTCATGTGGCAATCTGTCTATTTGATGCTATTGTTGCTTTAAATGTTTCAAAATTTTAAAAAAATGAATATTTTTGTATTTTTTTAAGTTTGTCGATATATTGTTGATGTTTTGTCGATTTTTACGAAACGATGTTTTCTGGACCCCGTTGATTTTTTCGCCAAAACAATTTTTGTACACTGATCAAACCTATCAATAACACTAAGTGTATTTTGATTTCTCTTCAAGGACTTTGCACCACAACCAACAATTCAAAAAGCAGGAATTTTGCAACACACTTAAATCATGAAATCCCAAAGCAATTAACAAACATGAGAACTCCCTGATCCCAATTGAAGCAATTACAATAATAGAATCAAGACTCTATAGAAAGGTAGCAAAACTATCATATCATAGTCAGAATAGCAAGAGATTCTCATTTGAGATATGCTCTTTGTATGGCACAAAAAAGGTTTCAATCCTATCTAATAAAACTAGAGAATGTTGTGGTATAATGTGTTGTTTATACTAGTATCCAAGGATTTACCTTCCAACAAAGAAACATACAAATTCATCATACGAACTCTCAAAAATTAAAAATTATTAACATCTCAAACCTAACAATTACTAACATCTTGTATGCTCACTCCTAAATAAATTCTTTGGTGCCTACAAGGTCCACTCTAACGTAGATCGTAGATTGTATTAATAAGTGAAAAAATATTCTCTTGTCCCCTTAAAATTTTAACTAGAATATACAGATCCATGTTAAAATTCAAGCACAATGAAGATGACTACAAATTTTACTTCTATAAAACTCAAGATAGTTCAACTTTTCAATATTCCTCATACCTCATTTTCTATAACAGCAATTCGCTTTCCATGTTCCGCAGTCAAAATATGGTTGAGAAGAGTTGTCTGCAATACAATGCCAAAAAAACATTAGAAAATGGACTAATCACATAAACTTATTTATAAGTTCCTTACCAATACCATATTTTTTCTCAATTTATTTATTTCAATAATTATGATCTAAACAAAGCACCAGCTATGCAAAATACAAGTGATTGTCAAATTCCTTTCAAATCATGGACATTTTGACATTTTTTTACTCTGCAAAGATAAGCAAATAAAATTGCAACTTGAAAAATGCACATAAAGTCACAAATGTGTTCTTAAAATCCAAATCAAGACTTCAGTAGGCATGACCTATTCATCAAGGGGACAATCTGCATTGTTTAGTAAAATGTCAAACTCTTCAATCATTCGCATCTCTTTAAGTATAACCTTGCTAACCTTGAGGTTTATTTCCAATATTGACAGGAATTATTCTACTTAGAATACCTTCACCTTGAGGACATTCCCAAGCTTTATAGGAATTATTCTACTTAGAATAGATTTTCCCTAACTACAAGTCCATTGTTAATGTAAACATAAATTATGCATTATGGAGAAAAGTGCTAAGCAATGCTTCCCATTTGTAAGGGTGATATCAGCACAATGAATTAATTCCAAATCCAAAGCTTTCTTTGTAAACGTTTGTGTTTATAGACACTTCTATTCCTATCAAGCAAATAAACAAAGCTATCAAGATTGTATCACATTTCCATTACAAGGATGTGTCTCTAGGAAAGGAGATAGATCCAAAGATATCAGAGAACACTAGTGATCCACCAAGATATCCCCAACATTCCATGTATGAACCAAGACATTTGTGACACCTAATACACCTACAATATCTCAAAGCATCCAATAGAAAAATTAGGGGACATCTCTGTGAAGAATAGAGGATTTAGAAGTTCTAACCCAAAATTATGAAAAAAAAAAGAGTAAAAAGTTAAAAAAATATATCAAAACAAGCAAAATAAAACCTTCGCAATGCCTCTCCAAGGTAAATCTTCCTTGGTTGAAGCTTACATGACACCCTAACAAGTATTATATATCTAGACTGAAATTATTCAACTATTTCACCTCAAAGAAGTTTATAATGCATGCAATGAACACTCTTATTTCTTGAAGAGACTATCTTATTTTTAGAACATATTTACTTTGTTGGAAAAAATATTTTATTGCGAGAAGAAGGGCAACAAGCGACACCTTTTTTTCTAATAAAAGGGAGATTATCATAGGGAGAAGTAAAGCAAGGCATGGATTTATAGGGATATTATTTATTGGAGAGAGAGAGTTCTTTGATAACAAGTGATCTCATTCTCAAGGAAAATGTTTCTGTAGAGACTTTTCCTTGTACAAGGTGCCAAAAAATGTTAAATTTGGCAACATTGGCAGTCATTCTCCAATGAGAGGCCATATGGGCCACCCTGAGGCTAGCCAGGGAGATTTGGAGAATCAACTAGTCTTGTAAGGTATTGACAAAAGCTAGGGGGAACGTACAACCTCTGTGAGTCAAACCAAAAGTCCGGACGAACGAGATGCTATATGATCTTGTGAGTCAAGCCAAGGCAAAGGTAGAAGCCTTGTAAGTCGAAGACAAAAGTGAATATGTAAGTCCAATGCAAAAGTCAGGGGAAACATACAACCTCTGTGAGCATAGACAAAAGTCAGGGGAAACATACAACCTCTGTGAGCATAGACAGTCTAATGCAAAAGTCAGAGGGAACATACAACCTCTGTGAGCATAGACAGACTAGTGCAAAAGTCAAGGGGAACATACAACCTTTGTGAGCATAGACAGACTAGTGCAAAAATCAGGGGGAATGTACAACCTCTGTGAACCTAGTCAAGCCTTGTGAGCCATGAGCAAAAATCAAGGCATCTAGCAAAAGTTAGGTTGAATGTAAAATTCCTATGAGCTAGAAACAAACAATCTTCCTTGTATTGCAAATGATGTAAATTATTGATCTAGTGCGTTGGCATGTGTCACACTATCCACCATGAAGAAATTCAAATTGTTATGTAAAGAGTCGAGTTGAATGTCAAGGTTGAGTTGTAAAAGTCAAAATTGCATGTCCAGGTCAAAGTCAAAGTTGTCAAGTTTCTGTTGCATGCATGTCTAGTTGCATGTTGCATGCATGACATATATTGCATGCATGCATGACATGTGTATGCTGAGTTAGTTTGCATGCATTGCCAAGTCACAAGGGTGAGTTGTACTCTTAACTGAAGTGTAAAGTCAAGTTCTAAATTTGAACTCAAGTGTGTAAAGCTGAGTTATGACAAGCATGCATTCAAGCTTCTATTTCGAGCCCTCTCTTCCTCCTTTAAAGACAGCAGTCAATCCCCATTATCTACACAATGTATTGCAGCGTGTGGGTAAGGAGTGAGTGACTACGTTGCAGTCTAAGTGTGCCAGCGTATCAGTCGAGCAAAGAGCATGTATATCAGTCCAGAAAAGAGGCTTATAACAGTTCATAACAGTAACTAATATCAGTCCACATGAGGCTGCTATAACAGTCCACAGGAGGTTGCTATAAAGTCCACAATAGGGCACAGTATTAGTCCATTTTAGGGTTGTCTATCAGTCCAATAACATGCAGCAGTATCAGTCCATTAAAGGGCAGCATATCAGTCCAAGAAGGCAGCGAGTTACACCTTCAATGCTGGTCTATAACAGGGGCTTATAACAGCATAGTCTCCCAGTAGTCTACAGTCAGGTTAGAGTCATTGACAAGCTTTTTAAGAGCAGAGTTTTCATGGTGGATATTTTGTAAGTGGCCATACAGTCTGAGTGGGCCTAATGGTTAAGAACATGTGTTTCCTCCTATGAGATCACGAGTTCAAATCCAGAGGGGGTAGGGTATGTATACCTCCGTAGACTTTACCAGTCAAATCTCTGGGCGGAGGGGGTCCCTTGTCCCACAAACAAGGGGGTCTCATACACAAATTTGGTGTGGCTTGACTGTGACCTTAAAAATAGATTATTATTATTATTATTATCTTTGCAATAAAGGAAGTTTGTTTGTTGGGGTTTTTCTCCCTGTATAGGGTTTCCCCTTGGTATATACGGTGTGAAAATGCATGTTGGTTATTCTCTATGGTTTTTACTGTTCAGTTTTAATTATGCATCTAGAATCTAAGTTAAAAGTACAGTCAAAAGTAAAAGAAACCTACAGCCAGAAATCAAGCTCATATTTTAACAAAAAAGAGATCAAAGTTTCTATAAATGGTCCAATATGCATTTTCTGGCATTTATGGCATTTTAAGCATAGTAAGAACTAAGATACAATGACATTTGGAAGGCCCTAGAAGTTGGATGGGACTAGGTTGAAGAATCAATTTGGACATTTCCAATGAACAAGGGGCCACTTGGTTTACTCTCTTCTTTCACAAGTAAGAGGTTAGACAAGAAAGGCTTCCAAACATGGGGTGATTTGTGGGACAAGTATTCAAGCAATTTGTTACAATTGGGAGCCACTAACTGGGCCCAATAACTCCAAGTAGTTGACAAACAAACTTATATGGCACTCTAGAAAATTATTCTAGATGCTAGCTCCTTCAAACTAAAATTGGATGCATAGATATCAATATGGATAAATTAGAAAAGGTCATATGGATCATCTTTCTTCAACTACCAAAAAAAGAACTCTATGTTCAACCCAGCAAAACTTTTCACTATCAGATTGACTCAAGAAAACATGGTTTGTTTAAGAAAACGTCATTAGATGGCATCGAAGGTTTAACGATAGCTAGAAAATTCACTCATATTTTAATGCTAGGATGCTGGGGTGATTGGTGCTAAATTACAAGCTAACCATTAAACACAAGCTATTGTTGATGTTTGGACAACATCGAGAAGACATTCTCTTAGAATAATAATTAATAATATAATTATTGATTATTAAATATCATATATAATAAGTAAATGATAATAATAAATAATTATTGATTATTCAAGGGACGCATCCTTTCATGGATGGTCACCATATGTTCCCTATATATGGAACACTCATCATTGTAATAATATATCGATTATATCTCATATGAAGAAAAACAACATGGTATCAAAGCAGGATTGTGCTTGACTCCCTCACGGGAGGGCCCAGGAAAATGAGAGAGTTGTTGGTCAGACCTAGCCTATTGGATACAAAGGAGAAGAGCTTAGCATAACCATAATTGGACACAGCATGGGCAGTGTGTCGGCTATGCTAGGTGCTTATGATATCGTCGAGCTCAAACTAAATCACTCCCATGTGGTCAACGAAGGCGACTGTGAACCAGTAGCCTGGAACTGTGGAACCCAAAGCGATATTATTTTGTGCTCTTGCTATTCAATAAACTTCATCGATGGAGTTCATTGTTTTGGCCGCAGGAAGCCATCCGACGACCGTGATGATGTCCTTTTGAAAAAGATTATGGTTATAAAACGCGATGTCGAACAGAAACCATGTGCTTGTTGTTCCCGCCAGATGCCACCCATGTCACCTAGCGAACTCTTTGGAAAATAAGCCAAAGCTCGGCTCATTCCTTGCAACCAATTTGTTTGCTTCAATCTCTACCTGAAGAACCTTAGACATGTCGGTCGCAGCTTGCTTTACGTTTCTTTCTATCAGCGCCGTGTAGCAACAGTTTCGGGCATTCTCAATCCCCACTGCCAGTGGTATGTCAACGCAACAGTAATAGCTCCAAACATGAGAATGATTTGCCATACATAATCGACTGCATGGGCGGTCAAACCTGGAGGATCAACCTGGTATGCGGGGTGGTCGTACTTGCTCTTGAATCTTGCAGAGACAATAATGGCCACGGCACCGCCAGCGAGAATCTCGAAGCCTTGCATGGCAAACACTGTTGCGATGAATGCTCCTCTGGTTTTCTTATTGGCATACTTTGTCATAATGGTGGTGGATAAAGGATAATCTCTACCGATGCCGAAGCCGAGCCAGAATCTAAAAAAGCAGAGCGTGGTCATCATGGATTTGGTCGTGTTGTCGAAAGAAAGAGCGGATGCTATGGAAGCGTGATGTTGCATCCAGCGACATTGAAATATGGAGCGACGAATGGTCGAATGTTATGACCAATAGTTTTCTTCTGGTGATGTACCAGAAATTGAGAAACATAAATCGCCTCATTGGCATTCAAAGTGTTAGATTTGCAGCAACGGTAAATGTTACTGGTGACCTCGAGTTACCATTACCATACACCTATTGCTTATCTGAACTCGGGCATGTGCGAATAGCAGACCTTACAACGGAGATGTTGGCGGTACCTCAGGCATGTGCGAATAGCAGACCTCCTCAAGACATGCCTCAAACGGTCAGATGAAGGAACCAAGACAATGATTTCATGAGGAAACCTCGATATGTCTTATGAGACATGGGTTCCATGAGGGAACCTCGATATGTCTTAGAAATTGGTTTCATGAGGAAACCTCTATATGTCAAATATGGTCCAAGATGACTTAGCTTGATCAGCCACAAGAGACTAGCCACCCCTTGTAGGATAAACTAGCTCAAGTCTTGTGCATATAAACTACATCCATGACTACAGTGTATGTTCAAAACATAAGTCCTCATAAGATTTTGAGGAACACGACTCCCGAGGAGGCCTTCACCATAGTGAAGCCTAAGGTTGGATACTTCAAGATATTTTGGGTGTCCAGTATACACTCATGTACCCAAGGAGAAAAGGACCAAGCTAAACCCTTCAGAAAGAAAGGGTACATTTGTGGGGTACAGTGAGTCTTCGAAGGCATATCTAATCTACATCCCCGATCAGAGATAGACTGAGGTGAGAAGAGATGTTACCTTTGAGGAGGAGGTAGCCTTCAAGAGATCTAGAGGATCTCACATGGAGATTAATAGTGAGACATAGGAAGAGATGGTGCCTTCTCCCCCTCACCCTCCAACAATTCAGAGGGAAACAGTTGAGCTTATTGATCCAATTGATCTTGTTGATCTTGTAGCTCCAGTTGATGTTCCTAGAGATATTGCAGTAGGTCAGAAGATACCTACATGGGATCGTCAAACTCTGCAGAAGACAAAAGGACATGCAACTCCTTGTGGTACCTTCCGAGTGAGAAAGAGACCTTAGAGATATTCATGCTATGCCGCAGATATGAGCCACATCATTCATTTTGAGCCTTTCTGTTATGAGGAGGCAACTAGTCATCCAGTATGGAAAGATGTCATGATAGAGGAGTATCAATCCCTCATGAAGAATGATGTGTGGGATATTGTTTCGAGACCTGAGGGGAAGTTTGTACTGACTTCCAAATGAATCTACAAGATCAAACACATAGTTGATGGGAGCATCGAGAGGCACAAAATGATATTTGTTGCTAGAGGATTCTCTCAAATGGAGGGAATAGATTATGAGGAGACATTTGCTCTTGTTGCTCGATACACTTCTATCCGGATGATTATTTCCCCTACAACATCCATGGGTTGGAAAGTAAATCAAATGGATGTAAAGACAACCTTTCTCAATGGAGATATTGAGGAAGAAGTATACATCGAGCAGCCATATGGTTTCGTGATACATGAGAAGGAGTCTCATGTGTGCAGGTTGAATAAGGCCTTGTATGGACTCAAGCAACCACCTCGAGCTTGGTATGCGAGGATTGATGGACACTTGATGATTTTCGAGCTTCAACAAAAGCGTTGTCGATCCCAGTCTGTACTACAATACTGTTAATGGTGAGTCCCTGATTTTGGTCCTCTACGTTGATGATTTATTCCTCACCGATACAGAGAGCCTTATTGTTGAATGCAAGTATGCGTTGGCCTCTAAGTTTGAGATGAAGGACCTTGGTATGATGCACTACTTCTTGAGACTAGAGGTGTGGCAGAGAACTGATGAGATCTTCCTGAGTCAGCGGAAGTACACAGTTAAGATATTGAAGAAGTTTGGGATGTTGAACTTGAAGCACATGGCTACACCAATGGTGACGAATCTGAAGAAACTAAGTGTGTCTTCTTCTGATTCTGACGAAATTGATCTGACTCTATACAGACAGTTGATTGGATAATTGATGTATCTGGTTAACACCAGACCAAATATTTGCTATGTAGTGAGTGCACTTAGCCAGTTTATGAGTCAACCGAGATAGACACACTAGATTGTTGCGAAGCATGTGTTGAGATACCTGCGAGGCACAGTTGGACATGGTCTGAGATATACTTCCAGTATTGATATGATATGGCAAGAATATATTGACTCCGATTGGGCAGGGAGCACAGTGGACAGAAAGAGAACCTTCGGTTGTTGCTTCACTTTCGGATATTCCATGGTTTCCTGGTGTAGTAGGAAACAGACTTATGTGGCTTTGAGCACAGCAGAAACACAATACATTGCATTAAGTATGTCAGTCTGTGAAGTAGTGTGGCTTCGCAAGCTCCTTGCAGATTTATCCGAACATGTGTTGGATTCCACCATTATTCATTATGGTAACCAAAGTTGTGTGAAGATCTCAGAGAATCTAGTGTTTCATGACAAATCGAACCACATTGAGATCAAGTACCATTACATTCGAGACATGGTGCAGAGAAATGAAGTTCTAGTGTTGTACCTTCCTACAGATGAGCAGGTTGTTGATGTTCTTACCAAACCGGGACGAAGTTCAAGTACTTCCATGACAGACTTGGTGTGGCAAAGAATGCCTCCCTTGCTGAGAGGGAGTGTTGATGTTTGCAGCTTCCTGAGACATTCTCCAAATCGTACTCCTCTGTGACTGAGTTGAGTTGATCTTTGATGACACTTATCTGAGAAGGGATAAGTGTGTTTGGGCTTATAGCCCAACATCCCTTCTGGAGAGCACATGAGGACACATCCCATGTGGAGAGCACATGAGGACATGTCAAGGGAGTTGACCCTTGACGTCACACACTATGGGAGTTGACCCTAGTATATCTAGAGGGTGTAGCCTCTAGAAGTCCACATGGGAGTGCCATGTGTGACAAACATTCTCCAGATCGTACTCTTCTGTGAATTGAGTTGAGTTGATCTGTGAGGACACTTATTCAAGAAGGAATAAGTGGGACGCTTATTCGAGAATGGATAAGTGCATTTGGGCTTATAGCCCAATGTCCCATGTGGAGAGCACATGAGGACATGTAAAGGGAGTTGACCCTTGACGTCACACACTATGGGAGTTGACCCTAGTGTTTCTAGAGGGTGTAGCCTCTAGAAGTCCACATGGGAGCGCCATGTGTGACAAACCTTTTGCTACTATGGTGGTTGTGTACCACTGGCACAGACTGCGTGTCTGTGGGCAGTAGTTGTGTACTATTATGGAAAGATACCTCCCTAGCTAAGAGGGAGTGTTGATGTTTCAGCATTGGGCGTAACTTCTCCTAGATTGGGCCACAGACCATGGGAGATAGGATACATTTATCATAAAGGTGCACTTGTGGTAAATGGGCCCAAACGTAGTCCTTCCTTGATCATGACAAGGAATAATATGGACTCGAGGTGCTTGAAGTGCTTTCCACGTGTCAGTTAGCATCAGGCTGACATTCACTCACAGGTGTGTACTTGTGGTGAAAGATCCTGGTGTGGTCTTTGTCCTAGTCATTGTGATTTGACAAGGAATAATAAAGACTCAATATGCTATATGCTATTACATGCGAACCCAGAGTGAGCTTGATCTTAGAGAGAGTTAATTGGCTCAAAGGGAGAGTCGCAGAAGGAGTTTCTCCTCAATTCATGTGGGAGAGAGACGTCTCCCAAGACTAACAGACAAGTATCATGAGTCTAGGGTGAAGTTTGTATACTTCAAAGACAAGCTTGGCATGATGCAGAATGTGTCCCTCATTGAGAGGGAGTGTTGATGTTTGGACAACATCGGGAAGACATTCTCTTAGAATAATAATTAATAATATAATTATTGATTATTAAATATCATATATAATAAGTAAATGATAATAATAAATAGTTATTGATTATTCAAGGGACACATCCTTTCATGGATGGTCACCATATGTTCCCTGTATATGGAACACTCATCATTGTAATAATATATCAATCATATCTCATATGAAGAAAAACAACAGCTACATCATATCTTGCTTCTCTAATTGCTCATGTGCATCATGTCAAAAAGAAGAAACACTTAAATCTTTTTTGTAGGATTTCAAGGTCATTGAAACCCTTTAGGATTGGATTGCCAAGTACACCATTCTGTTTAGGATTGGGTTACCAAGTACTCCATTCTATTTGTCATCCCCCTTCAAAGGGGCCATTTGTGGCGACCACTAGATGATCAATGAAGCAAGTAGAAGCATGAGTCACCATATGGTTGAATGGCATCTCCTTTTTGCAGAAGCAACGATGCAGCGATGCATTTAATGTCAAACCTATGCCACATGAATTGGTGTCATTTAAGTTTTCAAATCAGATCTAGTAAACCAATTTTCATCCAAAATTGGAATCTTCATAAAAGATAGTTGGAGCCAATGCACATATGTTGGCACTCCCCACCTATGCAAGCAGGGGCATCTTGCATACCTATATTTTCACATATTGATGTAATTTGTATGATGTACTCTCTTTTGTTCATTAATGAAATATAAGATGCATTTTCCAAAAAAAAATTGTTGAGAGAGGTGCAATCTTCACATGTGGTCGTGACCATCTCATATTGTGTCATTAATGCATTTTGTTGAGCATTAAGTATGGCTAAGACCATCATTTATTGTAATACTAAGTTATGGTTAAGGCCAACATAGTAACTTTGATATGTAAGCTCCAAAACCCTCTTGGAGAATGCACCCTACTTATGTGGGCCATTACCCCTCTTGAGAGACCACCCTACTTGAGTTGTGTATAAATACAGAACTCAAACTTCATTTGTAAAATCATCTTGTTTGATCATGCGAACATTCGTTACCCAACAACATAATTTTGATCGTGCGATTAAGCCTATGAGCACAACATCTTTGGCATTCTCTTGTTCGATGGATGTGTTTTATCTCTCTACTGCATCTTTTGGACAGCTCTAGCGCACTTGTTTAGTGATGTTTTCTCTTTTACTTTCACAAGTTTTTGGGCCAATTGTGTGGTTTAATTCGATCCCCTCGTTTCCCTTATGATCTCAACATCGTATCAGAGCTAGTGTGAACCTTTCACTACCTATTTCACTATTGGTTAGGGTTTTCTTCTTAGTTGTTCATGCTGGTATACTTTGAGAACAGAGTTTGCCATAAAACAATGCACCCAGCATTAGGGTTTCTTTGTTGATTTTATTTCAGGAATTTTCAATAGCAGATCTGAGGTTATTGGCTAAGGGGATTGTTGTTATTTGTGACTGCAGAACCAAAGTTTTAGATTGCCCTTTCGTTGATCTATTTCAGATATTTTCAACCATAGTTTTTGGAGACTTTCCTCTAGAGGTGTTGCCCTGAGGGCTGCGAAGTTTTATTTTTGGGCACGATTTCTACACAAATTTCAAGTGTCACTGTAGTCGACAATATCCTAGCCTCATCCAAGGAGCATTGTTGTCAACAATATAACGCTCAACCATATATGTGTCCTTTTGGTCAAAGAATGGATTGGTTTCATGTTTTATATTCTTCATTTTCCCAACTGTAAACGAGAAAACACCAATAAAGACATTTTAATGTTTAATATCTGCAATATCGCTAGGTACAAAATCTGCAATATCAAAATGTCATATATATATAAGTCAGATTTGCCTATCCAAACTCACTGGTTCTACATTTCTATGGATTAGTTTTGAACCCTAGCATCTTCTTTCTGTGAGATTGTGAAGGAGAATGGCAGACACTTCTCAATGCAGAGGTCATGGCCATCCAAGAAAGAGGATGACAGAGCCAGCAAGCAGAGCCAACAAGGGAGTCCATCACAGGCCCCCACCTCAAATCCTTTTGATAATGTTGAAATTAGTGCAGCTACAAGAGCCATTCTCCTGGAGGATGGCATAAGACCCTAGTTGTGGACTAGGGCCCCCAGCACACTCCTGGGGTTTCTTGGTATGAGACCAAGCAGTGAGAGCCATGGAAAAAGACCCTTGTGAGGGCCCCCAGTATATGACTGGGGTTCTTGGTCTTGGACCAAGCAGTAAGTCCCTAGATGTGTTATAGGGCCCCTGGATGTGTTCTAGGGAATCCTTGCCCGGTGTTTGGATTGATCCTTGGATGTGTTCATTGGTGGTTGATATAAGTCCCTAGATGTGTTCTAGGGCCACTGGATGTGATCCAGGGAACCCTTGCTTAATGCATGGGTTGATCTTTGGTCTTGTACCTTGGTGGATAAGACCATAGATGTGTTATAGGGCCCCCAGATGTGTTGTGGTGTAACCTGGTCTTTGACCAAGTAGATCTTGGTGAAATACCAAGATGTGTTGATGTGTGATCCTCTTCCTCTCTCCCGAGATGGTCCATGAGACCTAGGAGTGCCTATGTAGATGAACATGACCTCATTGTTGATGTACTCTCTTATGCAGTGATGATAAAGTTTAGACTCATGTGGACATGTTTTGCCATTATGGACCCCCCCTTGACTTTGTCTTAACAGGGACCCCCTTGTTGTTTTGCTTTCCCTCTTGGTTTATGTGATTGGGATTTTATTTTATGTGATTGGGATTTTATATGTGATTAGGGTTTTTATAATTAATATTAATATTAATTGACATTTTAATTAATATTTATATTAATTAAATGTCAATATTTAATTATAATTATAATTGCCCTAACCCCTCTCCCTAACTATAAATAAGACCCTACCCTCTAGCATTCTATTACACACTCTCTCCTCTCTCTCCTCTCTCTCCTTGATGCGGCTACCTCAGTGACTACTCTCCTTTGATGGTGCGGCCTCTCTTTTGGTTATCAGTTTCAGATCTAAGATTTTTGTGTTGGCTGGAAGCTTCTTCTTAGGGTCTGCTGATATATG
>JASDQU010012430.1:385143-403787 GCA_032191745.1 Picea mariana
CTGTCAATCGGGTAGAGGTGTCATCCCTTGTGCTGTCGGACCTGTCATCTAAGCAGAGGTGCCATTCTTTGGCTGTCGGATCTACTCTCAAGGCCCATAGACCTGAGTACAGGTGTTGCGGCCTCCTTTAGGGTTGTCTCCTTTGCTGTGTGAAGGTTGCGGACCCTTCTCCTGGCTGTTGCGTGTTGAAGCTGAGGTCCCTAGGGGGTTTTCACTTGTTGTCTAGTCTTTTTTTGAGTGGAGGATTTGCTTGTGGAGGGTCTGTCGTTTTCAAACTTGTTGTTCAATTCATCCCTATGTTATTTTTGTTTCTGTGGAGGGTTCTATCCGCTGAGGGTTTTGTTGTTATCTACTTGGAGGTCCTGTTGTTTGTTCTTGTTGTCTACAACATCTTTTGAGGGTCTATTTCATTGGCAAAATTGTCCCACAATCCACATTGACAGAGATCAAACCCTAGAGGTTTGGTCCATGAACCTAAACTATTTTTGAGCATATTTTCAGAGGCATACATCCACACATGTGACAGGTACATCTATCATTGATCATGAGGTAAGCTATAAGTTTATTTTTGTACTCAAAAATCTTGTTTGTTTCCAGAACTGTTTATATCTCTTCTTCTATATGTTGATCTAGTAAACAGAAATTTTTAAAAGCTTTTGTTTTTCATTTTTTCCCTAATACTAAAATGGTGTCAAAGCTTAGGGCGTTAAAAGAGATCAAGAATTGCAGACCTGAGCCTGCGTAGATCCATTCCTTAGGGTTTGTTTTGCAGATCAACAGTAAATCATCTTCATAATCTGATCCAAAACTCAGCATGGCCTCTTCTTTAGTCAAAGTTGAAGATAGACTTGAAGGGGCCTCCAACTTCAATGCTTGGCAGTGTAAGATACTCAACATCCTAGAAGAGAGTGACTTGGATGAGCTGGTTACCAAGGTAATAGAAGAACCCACCTCAAATACTGGCAGGGCAGCATACAAGAAGAGACAGGCCAAAGCTAAAAGAGTTATTTTTTACTCAGTTAAGGACATAGTGATGCCCATCATTAGTCATCTAAAGACTGCCAAAGATTGCTTTGATGCCCTAGCAAATCTCTATGAAAAGAAGGCTCCAACTCAGAATAGAATATTGAAGAAACAACTACGTACATTAAGGATGGGAAAGGATGAAACCATCGTTGTCTTCTTCTCCAAGATTGCTCAAACCAGAGATCAGCTTACAGCAATAGCAGTTGCCGTGGGTGATGATGACCTTGTACAAACTACAATTGACGGACTCCCTCAGTCATGGGGAACTTTTCTTGCTTCAGTCAACGGAAGAGAAGCTCAACCTAACTTCGAGAGATTATAGCATGATTGCTTAGAAGAAGGAAGACTAAAAAATAGAAATGAGCACTCAACTGTAAGAGATCATGCCCTTTTAGCTAAAGCCAAGAGATGGAAGAAGTTTCCTCAACCTAAAGGCAAAAAGGTAAAAAACCTCAAGGTAAGCTAGCTCATCTTCATCCTCATTTATCTAAAGTAAGATGTTTTAGCTGCAATGAGCTAGGACATTATGCAAAAGATTGCATGAACCCTCCCACTCAGCGGAGAAGAAAAGAAAAGATAAGTTTCATGCCCCAGTTGACACTAAAGAAGTAGAGCCTCAACAAGAACCTCAAAGAAGAAGAACCAAGGCAGCCACCAAAGAGCAAGAACAACACCAAGAATATTAACTCATCTCAGCTCTTTCTAGCACTATAACCAAGTCGGAATAAGTTTGATTAATGGACAACAGTGCCTCCAAACACATGACAGGCTTCAAACAAAATCTTGCAAACTATCGGGATAAAAAGTTCAATGTAAAGGTAGAACTGGGTGATGATGGTACATATGACATAAAAGGGTTTGGATCTGCTTCATTCCAGCTTCAATTAGGTAATGTATTTCATATTGATGAAATTATTTATGTTCCTGGTTTAAAGAAAAAGCTAATCCCGATTACAGTATTAGAAAGCAAAGGATACTCGATAGCCTTCACCAAAGGGAAGACTCTCATGTGGACCTCAAATGGAGATTTGAGCTCTGCCATGACTATCAGAACTCGTGAGAGTGGACTCTACAAAATCACAGGTCAAGTTGTTCAAGCATTATCTCACGAGATGATAAAGCCATGCGAGCTTTGGCACAAAAGGCTTGGACATCTCAACTACAACGCACTTCCAGGTTTGCAAAAGATAGTAACAGGTATGTTAGTGTTTTCATTTGAGCATGATAGTGTTTGTATCGGTAAGAATACAAAGAAAACTTATCCTCACAACAATAGAAAAACTAATGGCATTTTGGATCTAATTCATTCTGATCTTTGTGGACCTATGACTGGTCTATCTATGAATGGTTGTCTTTACTATATCATTTTTATTGATGATTGTTCTCGTAAAACTTGGATTTATTTTTTAAAGACTAAAGATGAATCTTTCAGCAAATTTCAAGAATCTTGTTGAGAATCAAACAGGTAGACACATCCGGGTTTTCAGAACAGACAATGGAAAAGAATTTGACTCCTACAAGTATGATGAACTCTATCGAGCTTTCGGGATTAAGAGGAAGTTGACTGTGTCTTACAATCCCCAACAGAATGGGGTTGCAAAAAGAAAGAACAGAACGATCTATGAAGCAGCAAGAGCCATGATGTATGATCAGAATTTACCGTTATCTCTTTGGGCCGAAGCTATAAGTACTGTAGTCTACATTCAGAACAGGTGTCCTCATAAAGCCCTTGAAGAGAAAACTCCAGAAGAAGTTTTCACCAGTATAAAGCCCTCAATTGATCACTTGAGAATCTTTGGCAGTCCAGTCTATATTCATATTCCAAAAGAAAAGAGGACTAAGTTAGAGCCCTCCGGAAAAAAAGGAACTTTTGTGGGATACAATGAAACCTCAAAAGCTTACAGAATTTATATCCCAGGTAAAAAGTTCACTGAGGTTAGCAGAGACGTGACTTTTCATGAAGAAGCAGTTTTTCATCGTGCCAGAGAACTTCCATGTGATACAGAGGAGTAGCAAGCTCCATCTCCTGAACCTTCAGATTCACCTCTTCTAGATGTGCAGAGGGAGGAGACCTCAGAACCTTCAGTGGATCCCACAAGGGATACTATTGAGTTTCCCTTAGAGAAACCTCCTGTTAAAAGGAAACCAGCCTGGTGCCGAGAAATTCTAAAGGAAGCAGAAAAGCATGCAACATTTAAAGGCACTTTCAGAGAAAGCAAGAAATCAGATAAGTACTCCGGCCTAATAGCTAAATTGAATCTTGTGATTGACTCAGAACCTTCCACCTTTGAAGAAGCCTCCAAACATCAAGTGTGGAAAGATGCAATGATAGAAGAGTATGATTCAATTCTAAAGAATGATGTATGGGCAGTGGTCCCAAGACCTCGTGGCAAATCAGTGGTAACCTCCAAATGGCTTTATAAAATAAAGCATGCAGCAGATGGCAGTGTTGAAAAATTCAAGGTTAGATTTGTGGCTCGTGGCTTCTCTCAGAAAGAAGGAATTGACTATGACGAGATCTTTGCTCTTGTTGCTAGATATACTTCCATCAGAACCATTATCTCTCTTGTTGCAGTTTTTGGTTGGAAACTTCACCAGATGGATGTTAAGACTACATTTCTTAACGGTGAAGTTGAGCAAGAGGTTTTTATCAAACAGCCTGAAGGGTTCGTGATCCATGGGAAAGAATCCCATGTGTGCAAACTCAAGAAAGCCTTGTATGGATTGAAGCAAGCTCCGAGAGCTTGGTATGGGAGAATTGACAACTTTTTACAGAGTCTTGAGTTCACCACGAGCATAGCAAATCCCAATCTTTATATAAAGATTGTACAGAATCATCCTGTTATTTTAGTATTATATGTGGATGATATGTTCCTCACTGGAGAGAAAAATTTGATAACTCAGACTAAGAGGGAGCTTTCAACAGAATTTGAAATGAAAGACTTAGGTCTTATGCATTATTTTTTGGGTTTAGAGGTGTGGCAGAAACCAGGTGAGATCTTTCTCTCGCAAATCAAATATGCAGTTGATGTGCTCCGCAGATTTGGCATGATGGACTGTAAGTCCATGTCCACACCGATGATTTCTAACCTGAAGAAGTAACAAGACCAAGTTACAGGTACAGATCCAGAAGACCCCACCTTATATCGGCAAATCATTGGGTCCTTGATGTATCTTGTACATACCAGACCGGACATTTGTTATGCAGTGAATTCCCTCAGCCAGTTCATGTGTGAACTGAAGCATATTCATATGGTTGTTAAACATATTCTGAGATGTGTTCGGGGGACTATAGCATATGGGCTTAGATACACTTCCAGTGGAGGTGTAATGCTTCATGGATATACAGATTCAAATTGGATGGACAGTACAGTGGACCGAAAGAGTTCTTCCAAATATTGTTTCGAGTTGGGTTTAGCTATGATCTCTGTTACAAAAATCGTGAAAAAATCGCCAAAATCGCGATAAATCACGATTTCACCCTTGAAATGTTTTTTTCTTAAAAAAACACAGAAAAAAAATCGAACGATTTTTTGGCGGTTTTTTCGGAAAAAAAAATCGCGATTTTTTGTGCAAAAATAAAAAAAATCGCGAGTCGATGGGAAAAAATCGCCTGCGCTAAAGGCCGCAGGTTTAAGTGGTTCGTGAGGGGGTTTTTTGCTTTTATTTTTACATTTAGCCAAGGAGGAGAGCCAAGCCATTCAAGAAAGAGTTTGCCATTGGGATTTTGTGGATTCAAGAGTCAGATTTGTGGCTTTGGCATTTGGAATTTTTAGTCCATTTCACAGTTTTTGCATTTGGAGGTAAGTAAAAAAAATTGCCCATTATTTCTCATTTTCCACCATAGATTTTCATAGGTTTTCAATGGCAATGAGTTTTACATTTTCAAAATAGATTTTTGATGGATCAAAAACCATTTTTTTCCACTGTTATGTGATTTTCTTTCTTGCCATGTATGCCCAAAAACGTTTTTGGGATTTGCTTGCCCTAGGTCGATGTAAATTAGTTTAAAAACTTCTGTGTCTATTTCGAGTTCAAAACCAAGTTTGAATGCTATATACATAATTGATTTATCTCTGATTTTTAAATTTTCATTTTTTTATCAATAACACATGCTAAAAAACGATTTTTTTTGCCCTACGTTCATATTTTTCCATGTTAAAGATGCCAAAGGCATTGGATCCATTCTGAAAGTATGGTGAACCTACTACTCCAGGGAATCGACAACATCTCTCATGCAATCTATGTGGGAAAAAAATGAGTGGTGGGGTATACAAGCTAAAATACGACCTTGCGAAAATTCGAGGGAATGAGGTGGAGATTTGTCCCATTTCAAGCACAGACCTTGTTGTGAAGGCCACAAAAGCACTTGAAGAGTATGCAGAAAACAAAAAGCACGCAGAAGCCAAGAAAAAAGAAATGGATTCAAGATCCAAGTGAAGCACACACACTCTTGGTGCAATGGGAGTGGAGTCTAGTGAGATCCACTCCTCACAATCTGTAATGCCTACAGCAACATCACCATTTTTTATGCCAAGATCCACACCCGGTGCACAACCGTCTATCAAGTCCATGTTGAAAAAAAAAAGAGAAGGAAGAAGCGGACAAACTTGTGGGTAGATAACTTCTATGGAGTGATATTCCATTCAATTTTGCCAGGAACCCATTCTATGTGTCCATGTTTGAGGCTGTTAGTATTGTTGGCCCAAGGTATAAACCCCCCACTTATGAGGAATTGAGAGGGCCCATCCTTCAAAATGAAAAGGTCGATTGCACTCAAAGGTTGCAGGAGCTTCAAGATTCATGGCAGTTCACAGGATGCACGGTGATGTCAGATGGTTGGACTAATGGGAAGGGTAGGACCCTTCTCAATTTCTTGGTTCATTGTCCCAGGGGGGCAATTTTTATGAAATCTGTGGATGCATCTGCACATGTCAAGGATGCGGCATTACTTTGTGACTTGTTGGATGGGTTCATCCAAGAGGTAGGTTCGTAGCATGTTGTCCAAGTCATAACGGACAATGCTGCAAATTATGTGGTTGCTGGTAGGATGCTTATGTCCAGGTATCCTACACTGTTTTGGACTCCTTATGCCGCTCATTACCTTGACTTGATGTTAGAGGATATGGGAAAGATTGATTGGATCAAGGATGTCATTGATTCAGCGAGGAGCATCACAAAATTCATATACAATCATGCTTTTGTAATTAGCTTGATGAGACAATTCACATGTGACAAAGAGTTGGTGCGTCCTACCATCACACGCTTTGCCACTAGTTTTATTTCTCTTCAGTCTCTTTTGAATTCTAGGTGGGAATTGCAGGCAATGTTCCTTTCATCTGAGTGGTGTGCTTTATCATTTAGCAGTAAACAAGAGGGGTAAGCCATTATGAGGCTAGTTGCATACCAGGAGAGCTTTTGGGATGCGGTGAATGAGGTGTGCACCATAACTGAACCTTTGGTAAAGGTTCTTCGCTTAGTCGACGAGGACAAGCCTGCAATGGGCTACCTATATGAGGCCATGAATAAAAAGTCCATTCGTGCTTATTATGTGGACAAGGGGGGTCAAGGGCATGAGAGAAAAGAAATGATATGGATGGTGATTGATGACCAATGGAACAACACACTCCATCGCCCCATTCATGTTGCAAGGTTATACCTCAACCCTGCATTCTCCTACACCTATGGCTTCAGGTTTGATTCAAAGGTTATGTCTGGCTTCTTTGAGTGTGTCCAGAGGATGGTGCCAAGTGCAGCTTACCGATTAGAGCTTTCCCAAGAGTTGGAACTCTATAAGAGGTCCATTGGCTTATTTGGGTTTGAGATGGCCATAAATGACAAGAAGAACATAATGCCAAGTAAGTTTCACCTTGTTTTAACTTTTAAGTTTCAAAATTCATTTTTCAAATTTCAATTTATCTTCTCTTATGTTTCTCTAATTCATTGTAGATACTTGGTGGGAAAACTATGGCGCAAAGGTACCCATTCTATAGAAGATGGCAATTCATGTGCTTAGCCAGACATGTAGCTCTTATGGTTGTGAGCACAACTGGAGTGTATTTGAAAAAATACACACCAAAATACGCAACAGGTTAGAAAATTTCAAATGAAATTTTAAATTCATTATAAAATTATAAATTATTAAATTGTCATTTAAATTTTATGCTCCTTTACATTCTCAGATATTATTTATGATCCTCTTACAGGTTGGATAACCCACGCCTTAATGATTTGGTCTACGTCTACTAAAATCTCAGGTTGTGGGTGAAGCATCTTGAGAAAAAAATTGATGCGAAGGCCATTTCATTGGATGGGATTGACACCACTGCTGCATGGAGGGTGGAGGTTGAGGAACCTGTTATTGAGACTGCCCTTGATTGGCTAGAGGATAGTGGTGACAATCATGGTATCTCTGAGGACTTGGATCAGGATGTTCCAAAGGATATTCAGTTTCACGCCAAGTCTGCAAGTGTGCCACCAGCAAAGCCACAGTCACAGTCAGAGGGAGATAAGCCCAGTGGTAGCACTAGCAGTCTACCTCCTCTACCTTCTTCTAGGGGACATCGGTCTCGAGGGTCTTCTAGTTCTTCTAGAGGACGTTTGACTCCAGTACGAGGCGCACATGCCTCAAGGGCACCTACTCCTAGTGCTAGAGGAAAAGCGCTTTCTACAGTAATTACCCTTGCCCATAAAAGGGGTAGAGGGAATCGATAGTTTATTTAGTATTTACTTGATTTCATTGCAGATGACTCATGATATACACTTATTATATTTTTCATTTTGATGACTTGGGAATCAGGATTCAGGACATGATTCTTTTTTTATGTGTGATGTATCACTAGACATCTTATATATCTTATATATCAGTTTTCTTTCCATATTCATGTAGCAAACTGTTTATTTGAAGCTATTGTTGCTTTAAATGTTTCAAAAAAATTTTAAAAATAAATATTTTTGTTTTTTTTAAGTTTGTCGATATATTGTCGATGTTTTGGCAATAAATACGAAACAATGTTTTCTGGACCCCCGACGATTTTTTCGCCGATACGATTTATGTAACTTTGGCTATGATCTCCTGGTCCAGTAGAAAACAAGGCTCCATAGCCCAGAGCACTGTAGAAGCAGAATACATTGCTGCAGCCTGCAAGTGTTTCTAGCAGAGAAGCGGTGTGGCTCAGAAAGCTACTTTCAAACTTGTTCAGTGCTGAGCTAGAACAGTCATCCAGTGTGATAACCAGAGCTGTATAAAGCTCTCCGAGAATCCGATGTTTCATGACAAATTGAAACACATTGAGATGAGATACCACTATGTTCGGGACATGGTGCAGAAGAACATTCTCAGTATTCAGTACGTTCCGACGGCAGAACAAACTGCAGATATTTTGACCAAGCCACTGTCCTTGACAACGTTTGTGTACTTTCGAGACAAGCTTGGTGTTGCTGAAAATGCCTCTCTTGCCGAAAAGGAGTGTTGAAATTAGTGCAGCTGCAAGAGCCATTCTCCTAGAGGATGGCATAAGACCCTAATTGTGGACTAGGGCCCCCAGCACACTCCTGGGGTTTCTTGGTATGAGACCAAACAGTGAGAGCCATGGAAAAAGACCCTTATGAGGGCCCCCAGTATATGACTAGGGTTCCTGGTCTTGGACCAAGCAGTAAGTCCCTAGATGTGTTCTAGGGCCCCTGGATGTGTTCCAGGGAATCCTTACCAGGTGCTTGGATTGATCCTTGGATGTGTTCCTTGGTGGTTGATATAATTCCCTAGATGTGTTCTAGGGCCCCTGGATGTGTTCCAGGGAACCCTTGCTTAATGCATAGGTTTATCCTTGGTCTTGTAACCCTTGCTTAATGCATAGGTTTATCCTTGGTCTTGTACCTTGGTGGATAAGACCCTACATGTGTTCTAGGGCTCCCAGAAGTGTTGTGGGGTAGCCTGGTCTTTGACCAGGTAGATCTTGGTGAAATACCAAGATGTGTTGATGTGTGATCCTCTTCCTCTCTCTCGGGATGGTCCATGAGACCTAGGAGTGCCTATGTAGATGGACATGACCACATTGTTGATGTACTCTCTTATGCAGTGATGATAAACTTTATAGGTCATTATGAGACTCATGTGGACATGTTTTTCCATTATGGACCCCCCCTTGACTTTGTCTTAATAGGTACCCCTTGTTGTTTTGCTTTCCCTCTTGGTTTATGTGATTGGGATTTTATATGTGATTAGGGATTTTATAATTAATATTAATATTAATTGACATTTTAATTAATATTTATATTAATTAAATGTCAATATTTAATTATAATTATAATTGCCCTAACCCCTCTTCCTAACTATAAATAAGACCCTACCCTCTAGCATTCTATTACACACACACTCTCTCTTCTCTCTCCTTGTTGCGGCTACCTCAATGACTACTCTCCTTTGTTGGTGCGGCCTCTCTTTTGGTTATCAGTTTCAGATCTGAGATTTTTGTGTTGGCTGGAAGCTTCTTCTTAGGCTCTGCTGATGTATGATTGTCGGATCTGTTCTTCTGAGCTGTGAGGCCCCCCCCTTGTGCTGTCGGACCTGTCAACTAGGCAAAGGTGCCATCCCCTGTGCTGCCGAACCTATCATCTTAGCAGAGGTGGAATTCTTTGGTTGTCGGATCTTCTCTCAAGGGCCACGAACCTGAGTACAGGTGTCGCAACCTCCTTTTGGGTTGTCTCCTTTGTTGTGTGAAGGTTGCGGACCCTTCTCCTGGCTACCGCTTGTTGAAGCTGAGGTCCCTGGGGGGTTTTCACTTGTTGTCCAGTCTTTTTTTGAGTGGAGGGTTTGCTTGTGGAGGGTCTACCGTTTTCAGACTTGCTGTTCAATTCATCCCTGTGTTATTTTTATTTCTTTGTGGAGGGTTCTATCTGCTGAGGGTTTTGTTGTTATCTACTTGGAGGTCATGTTGTTTGTTCTTGCTGTCTACATGTTAGAATATGATGGATGTGCTCGTTTTACCATAGACAATATCACTATTGTCACCCAACCATAGGCTGAAGCCACCCTGGGAGCACCTTAACCTTGACAGAGAATCATTCCAGAAGCAAACCCTAGGCTAGATAGCCAAACAAAGGGTGGCGCACCTTTCTCCAAGGATAGCGCAACAAACAAGAGTTGATCAGATAGTCCAAACCATAACCAAGAGATAGTCCAAGCCAAAACGTAATCTGCTAGCTGCAACAGCTACAACGGCAGCTCTCCTCCAAACTTGCACACAAAACTGGCTAACTGCAGTGTGCACAAGTGAGCTCTGCAGTTCTGAGAATGCCTGCTAGAATGAAGATTGGCCTCCTATATTTATACTAATTCTGGCTAACTGCCTGGGCCGACTTCTCATTCTGGTACCTATTTACTCAGTATATAATATTTCTTCTGGCCGACTTCTTCTCTTGGAGGCTAATAACCTGATACAAATTATCCCCTTGAGCCGACTTGTCTTCTAGGGTTATTAGCCAACTCATTAGGATTTCTTCTTGCTTCCCGAAATATTCTATTCTCGTCAAGTTTACACGTGGAGGTAAATACCTCCCGCAGCTACCATAATATCAACACTCCCTCCTAGCTAGGGAGGTATTGAAGACAATAGTCTTGAGCACAGACATACCATTGAATCAGTGGCATCATCATAGTCGTACAGACTATCTCAAGATTAGATCATGAGCACCATCATCATTATCAATGTCATCAACTGCATCATCTCTCGAAACCATACTCCATCTAAGTAATCAAACACGATGTTGGATAAGTCACTCACTCCATAGAGTGAAACAAGAATCATTCTTCTAATCTGGACATATGTCCTAGAAGAATAGATGTCCTGGACTATTTTTCGTCGGAGAAATTTCTGTCCATTGATCATCCATCTAGCTAATAATCATTTCCAACAATGTTGATAGTCTTCAAGGCAATTGGAACAATATCATTTAATAGAACACAATTGTATATATCCTTAGTAGTACACAACTACAATCCAGTGGTACACTACCACACCAAGTAGCACACAGATACATGATCAATGACATATAATCACAATCAGTGGAACACATCCACCGTAGTAGCATACATCTACTGTCCAGAGACATACAGTCTCCATAACAATCATCTGATATCAACCTGCACAGAAAAGATTGTTATAATATAAACTGAATCATCTGGGCCATTCTTCCACTCACATCTGTGAGATCTGGAAGAGCATCTGCCCTCAAAAAGTCAAACATCAATGATGAACTATGTGGACTATTCTTCTCAAACAAGGAAGAATAATTGTCCTGATTTCTGAGCCTGGACCATTCCCCACCCTGGGGCATTCCTCCGACACTAAACAAAGTGCAACCTGGAGAGAATGAGTCTACCCTAGGGAATGTCTGTCCCTGATTGTTGAACCTGGACCATTCACCTATCTGGGCCATTCCTCCGGCACTAAACAAAGTGCAACCTGAAGAGAATGAATCTGCCCTAAGGGAATGACTGTCCGGACCATTTCCTAAGGAAATGATTGTCCTGCACCAACCTCCAAAACGGACCATTCTTCGAAACTGCTCACAAATGTGAACTTCGAAAGAATGATTGTCCAGCGAGGCGGACCAGTCTTCTTGATTAACCATCAAGAAGAGAAATTGTCCTAGACCATTCCCCATGTTAACCACAATGGGAAATCACTGTCTATGGTACATCAGCAATCCATCGAACCATTTTCATTACGAAAATGACCATTCAATCTGGACCATTTTCCGAACTAGAAAATGCCTGTCCGTCGGAAATCTCAACCCACTTTCCGAACTGGAAAGGAACTGCTCATCCTAGACCATTTTTCGAACTAAAAAATGACTATCCATAAATCAATAACACATCAGTGCTCCCTCCCAACCTGGGAGTCATCTCTTCCTTTTTCAATAAGGAAGTCGTCTCCACGAGCTCCAGCTTGAGTACGCAAACTCTTTCATCTTGGACAAAGGCTTTACCAAAATATCTGTTTATTTGCTCATCTGTGGAGATATATTGGAGAACCACTTCTCTTTTCTGGACTTCATCACGGAGAATGTAATGCTTGATCTCAATGTACTTCGGTCTTTCTGAAACATTGGTTTTCTCGGAAGGCTTCATATAACTTTGATCATTATAGTATATCATAGTTGAATTCAACTCTTTTGTTTTCTGCTAGCTCATAACATCGTGGCAAGGCTTAAACTGGAACATATCCATGTGGCACTTCTTCTGTCATCATGAGATCTTTGTCATGGATTGGTAATCCATCATCCTAAACTTCTGAGTAATCATTCTGATACAATATCTATGTTATAGAAAGTCTTCACCACACTTCTGTTGTGCGTTGGAGGTTCTCCACCAAGTTGTCTTCTTCCATCTGCATACAAGGGTCTCTTTCTGGTATACCTCAAAGCATTGAGGTTGCTCTACATACGCTCTTTGTTCAATTATTCTGGAGAACAATCTTTGCATTCATCTGATGTCAATTCCGACCTATGGATATTGCGGACAATATAATGGCTCATGTAGAGATATATCTGGTTTACTGGAACAAGTAATCATCGTAGTCTTCTCCCTCCATCTAGGAGAACCTCTAGTTCTGGATCTCGCAATGCTTACATTCATAAGTCTTTCATAACCTTTTCTTCATCACAACTTTCAGTACCTCTGCTTGATTGCTTTTAGTGAGTTCATATCAAGCTTGTAATCTTGTGATTCTCGATACAATGACTGGTTGTTCTGGCTTCTCTTTCTTTCTTGGAATCTTCATGTTCTTCCTCATGTTTCTCTTTAGATCTTGGGTCCATGGAGTTTTCTATAGATTCCATGCTCTGAAGATTCCAACTTCTTCCTTTTATCGTAGGATCATGGATGTGGATGGATAACCAGGGATACTTTAAGGCTTATTTTCGAAGAAGACTTCTTCTAAAGTCAAACTGAACACGTACTACTTTTCATGGCTGCTACCATGGATATATTTTATCATCTTCAATGGATCATAGGGTTAGCTCCCTCCTAATCCTTGCTTCAGGTATGAATGCATGCTCTTCTTTTGGTAATATATAATCGGCTCCCTCCATCTAGGAGAGTCCACTCTTCCGTCTGCATACTTATTGCCTTCTGCAAAGTGTTACAAATCTTTTTCCAATTTCCTCTTGATTGTTGACTTCTTTCTGTCTTTACTTCTTCTAGGTTTCTTTCTGATTTTGGCTTATCTTGCAGCTCATCTTATAGTCATAGTGATAGCAGTCCTTATCTTGTTGTTCTTTCATAAGTATAGTTTCTCTTTGAACATATTATATTCTAAGAAATAGATATGCAAGATATGTACCAAAAACATGGTATGTACAAGAACTATGAAGAGTATTGTTACCTTGTCTTAGAAGAAGAAGTTTGTTTTGTCCTGCTTGGCTTTCTTTGAGGATTCTCTTTCTTCGGCAACTGATGCTTCGTGTGTTTCCTTCCTTTTTTTTAACTCGGGACAATGATTCTTGTAGTGACAATACTTTTGACAATTGAAGCATTGTATCCTTGACATATCTTTCTCTTGAATTGTTTTCTTCTAGGAGCCAAACTTCCTTTTGTTCCTGAAATCCTTGAACCTTGTTGTGAAGGCTTGATCATCGTACTTCTTTTGGGGTTTCTCTTTTGCACTGATCCTTGATTCTTCTTGAGCACAGCAAGTCCAAAGTTCTTCAAATGTAGGATACTCCTTCCTTGTGTTCATGCTTGCGACAAATGCATCCCACATCTTGGGAAGACCATTGAGTACTATGTTTACCAATTCCTTCTCTAAAATGATCTCTTCAATAGCTTGCAGTTGATCTCTTAACTGACAGATTCTCACAAAGTATGATGTTATGCTATCATCATCATTCATCTTCATGTCACGGAGCTCATTCTTCAGACTCATTACTTGTCCAATGTTTTTGACTGAGAAGAGGTTTGTTAGTGCATCGTACATCTTCTTTGATGAGTCAAGATGGGAGATGTAGGGTATCAAGTGGTCTTTTATAGAGTCCACTATGATACTCATGGCATTGATGTCATCGTCTTTGAACTTCTCCATGACTGCAACATTCTACGGTTCCTTCTCTTTTCCTTCTTCAAACTCTGGTTCCACGATCTTTCCTTTCACAATATCCAGCACTTTATTCTTGGCAAGGATGAGGTCAATCCTTGTCTTCCACGCTCTAAAGTTAGAGGCTCCATCTAACTTGTTTTCTGACTTCATGGAGTAAGTCATGGCTGCTTTGATTTGGTCAACCCTAGATTTCACCAAAAACTCAAACTTGATGTCTTGGCTTGCTGAGAGTACCAAGATATGCGCTAGGCTAGGGCGCAATGGTCTATCTGAAATTTAGGTCAATCTCTTCACTTAAGGTGCCTCAACGAGAGGGTTAGGGTTTCTGCAACTGCACCTGCTAGTAACCCTAGTGGCAGTGCTTTGGTGACTGCTCCTACTAGAAACCCTAGCGGCAATTCTTCAACGAGCTTAATATCCTTATGGCTATGCTCCCTTCCAGTGGTTAGACTGAATGAAGGAGGTGTGGGCCCATAACCTGTTAGAATATGATGGATGTGCTCATTTTACCATAGACAATATCACTATTGTCACCCAACCATAGGTCAAAGCCACCCTCCAAGCACCTTAACCTTGACAGAGAATCATTCTAGAAGCAAACCCTAGACTAGATAGCCAAACAAAGGGTGGCGCACCTTTCTCCAAGGATAGCGCAGCAAACAAGAGTTGATCAGATAGTCCAAACCATAACCAAGAAATAGTCCAAGACAAAACATAATCTGCTAGCTGCAACGGCAGCTCTCCTCCAAACTTGCGCACAAAACTGGCTAACTGCAGTGCGCACAAGTGAGCTCTGTAGTTTTGAGAATGCCTGCCAGAATGAAGACCAGCCTCCTATATTTATACTAATTCTGGCTAACTGCTTGGGCCGACTTCTCATTCTGGGTACCTATTTACTTAGTATATAATATTTCTTCTGGCCAACTTCTTCTCTTGGAGGCTAATAACCTAATACAAATTATCCCCTTGAGCAGACTTGTCTTCTAGGGTTATTAGCCAACTCATTAGGGTTTCTTCTTGCTTCTCGGAATATTCTATTCTCACCAAGTTTACACGTGGAGGTAAATACCTCCCGTAGCTACCATAATATCAACACTTTTGAGAGTCTATTTCATTGGCAAAACTGTCCCACAGTCCACATTGATAGAAATCAAACCCTAGAGGTTTGATCCATGAACCTAAACTATTTTTGAGCATATTTTCAAAGGCATACATCCACACATGTGACGGGTACATCTATCATTGATCAAGACGTAAGCTCTAAGTTTATTTTTGTACTCAGAAATCTTGTTTTTTTCCAGATCTGTTTATATCTCTTCTTCTATATGCTGATCTAGTAAACAGAAAATTTTAAAAGCTTTAGTTTTTCATATTTTCCCTAATTCTAACAGATACCAGCAAGTGGTTGCCGAATTTCATGGAGATAAAGTCAGTATTTCCATGGAAGGCAGAAATGATGGAAGACAGCGCAGAATCTATGATGCGGAAGTTCTTGAAGCGGTGGAAAGATCTGAAAGGATGTTGAGAGATCAAGGGGAAGAAATTTTCCAGCGCCCATATAGTATTGCAAGTAGGATTTTGGAGGGCCCGGAATTTATTATGTACCAAAATTGACAATGGTCAGATTGATGGCAGTACTTTCAGAATTATGTGCAACATGGCAGAGATTCAAAGGAAAACTCCGAGAGATCTTAAACACGCTGGTAGAAAGAGTATGAACGAAGGTCCACAGAATCCATAGTGGAAGAACCCACTGAGGAGCAGGAACCATCAGCAAACACCATGCTAGCCAGTCTAGTTCACCCCAAAAGTAGTTCAGGTCAGTTAGTACCAGAACCGGTACCTCCTGTCTGTTTACATATGAATCTCTGATCTCTGTATTTTATTTTATTTTGTTTGCAGGCATGGTAATCTAAGTTTTACGGATTGGATAATAAATGCAGAAGGCTCTATAGATGCCAACTTTGTGACTATCGGAATTAGTTCTCTGGAGTGCATGGTAGAATCTTTACACATTGAAAATGCCAACGTTGTAATCATCAGATGTAATCAGTGAAGTCAAATAGACTTGGAAGACAGAGATAGTGGGATGAATGATGATATATGGCCACCATTTGGACTGTCTATGTAATCGCCAGCAAGACCAATTTTATATAAACGACAAATATCTTTTGCTAGCCAAAAACAAAAAAGTAAACCCATCGTGACATCCAAGCTATTCTTCTTCTAGCCACCGGTTTACTTCGATACATTTACAGACAATTGATTATCTCTAAAATCTTAATCAAGGTGATTTTGGGTCAACCATACCCAACAGTTCCCTGTGGGAGAATTCACGATTTTAATACGAATTTTTCTTAAGAGATACTAAGGCCCGCATTTGAGAATCTTTATTGTGATATTTCTTATAGCTTGCTAAACTACATTCTGACTAGGTTCTGGTATGAGCTCGAGACCTCGAGAGCAACTACCTGCTGAGATGGGTCCTTGATTCCTTAACCCTAGGCCAGGCCATACAGCAAGGTACCCACATCATTGGTAGAAATTCAACCCATTGAGCTGTATGTGGAGGTGTAGCGATGCACACTGCAAAGAGGGTCGAACCCAAAACCAGCTACCTGTGGATATGGGGTCTTAACCAAAATGCCAGACTGGAGCATTCAGCAAAGTACCTACACCATAGCAAGGTACCTACACCATTGTAGAAATTCAACCTATTTGTGTGTGAAACCTTGACTGACTTCACATGGTCAAATAAGGAACAAAATAAGTTTAAAAATCATTTTGAAGTCAAGATCAGCGAAATTCAACCTATTTGTGTGTGAAACCTTGACTGATTTCACATGGTCAAATAAGGAACAAAATAAGTTTAAAAATCATTTTGAAGTCAAGACCAACGAGCTGTGGATATGGATTCTTAACCAAAATAACATAAGGGGCATTCAGCGAGGTACCTACGTGATTAGTAAAATTTCAATCCATTTGTTTCTAAAAACTTGACTGACTTCACCTGGTCCAATAAGGAATATAATAAGTTTAAACATATTTTTCCCTTTATAAAGATGGGCAGTTTCTTAACAATATGAGCCTGGATATCACCATTGCGGCACTTTAAGCGCCAATGGTTTCATAAATTAATTGCAGAACCAAAAGCACTAGCGTTGGTTTGAATACAGCATGTACTGTGTTTTCTCATCCTCATTATGGATTCCCTTCAAATCATATGCACACAAGTTAACCAATGTATAACAAACGAAAAAGAGTCTGAAAATGGGGACAAAGGGGTCTAGAATTTGACCTTGCCAGAGCCGAGGAAGCCAGTGAGAACAGTGGCAGGAATGCGAGGATCGCCACCGGCAGCTGGTATTACAGCTTCGGCGTGTTGCTGCGTCGCTACAGATGCCGTCACCATGCCTCTGCTCTGCCAAAATATGATGTTTCTGCTCCATTCAAACGGCTTTCTCACACAATGTAAGCTTCGTATGCTCTTCAATTTCAAGCTCGGAAATAAGACCCCCGCTGTTATTGTAGGATTGTTTGTTTGCAGCTGTGATCGTACTTGAACCAGGCCTGCTACAATTGTGGTTCTCAATTGCAGCATCCCTACAGCCATTTCAATTCTCAATTCTAGAAATGAAGGCCAAGCCAAAGAATGCTAAAATCCTGAGGGTTTTTTATTCTCGATTCTGTAAATCAAGGCCAAGCCAAAGAATGCTAAAAGCCCGAGGGTTTTTAATTCTCAATTCTGTAAGTGAAGGCCAAGCCAAAGAATGCTAAAACCCTGAGGGTTTAAGGGCTTGCGAAAGTTAGAGAGTCCAACCAATGAACATCGAGGCACTTATTAGGGTTTGTGGGCTGTTGCGTTAACGATTATGCACGAGGGTACGAGGGTTTATGAGCTTTCGGGATTTCTAACCATCGACCATCTAGAAGCATCCCCGCATACAACATCTTTTTGTAATATTATGATAAACCCGAATCTTCCATCCTCTAAATTTCTATCCGTTTTGTAATTTATTTGAATAGGTTAGATAATTGGACTATGATACGTTTTTGTAATTTTTTTTCAAATAGAAAAAGTCCAAATATAAATATGTCTTTTACAAAAAAACATAATAAACATATGTTTTTTTTTCAGATTTGCAACCCTTTACATGGTCAAAATCTGTAAAGTAGTATAGTATCAAAAAGCAAAGTCATCCTTTAAATGTGGTTGTTTACAAAAAGAGTATACTCTTCAATTTTTTACTAAAAAACGTTATACAATTATCATTCTTTTAAAAGGCCTTGTATGAATTCTTGTTCCTTTTGCATAATATATCACACCTTCTTCCAGTTGTAATTGCTGCTTTGATAACTGATCAGCTTTCTTATTGAATTCTTCGTAAATATGTTGGGCTTTCAAATGATGGAACTTTCCACTCAAGTGTCAAATTTTTGACATCCAAGGTTGTAATGTACTCACCTATAGATTGATTTTAAAGGAAAACCAATCAATTATTAGCTTCCAGTCACCAACCA
>JASDQU010012430.1:427125-437874 GCA_032191745.1 Picea mariana
AGACCACGTATGGCTTATGTTTTTATATATATATATATAATATGATGAACTAATACAGATTTTCAAGTCTGCTCTCGGGAGATTTGTTCCTGTGTTTGTCCTACCTGATGCCTTGGATAGATTTCCCCATGAAGGCACCCTTTCGAGACCACTCCCTTACCTTCGAGAAGACCTTCCAGTCTGGTCTTCAAAACCTGGTGTAAATTACCTGAGGACCCGAAGGACGATGTTATAGTTTAAGTCTTAAAATCTTGCACGAGGGAGAATGGTCCTCGTAGACCTCAACCTCGGCATTTCGATACCCGGAATACCCAAGGGCGAGTCCCCTTGCACTCGCAAGTCCTAAAACCCCAACTTGCGAAACCCCGAATTATTAGCATGGGGGTAAATTAAGAGTTTCGGAGTTTCGGCACCCGGAGTATCTAGGTGCGAGTTTTCTTGTACTCGCGAGTCCCGAAACCCCGACCTGCGAAATCCCGAAATGGCAGCGTGTGGATAAGTATCGATTGACGGACAAGATCCTATCGGAAGATCTGAGGTCAGTCGCGACCATTAGATTGGAGGAAGAAACGAGGGCGTTAATGCCTCAACCCCCTTTCCTTTTATCTTCGTAAGTAGCGAAGAAATCGGGACCGTAGATCCCCAGGGTTCGTGGGAGTATCTGGACCATCCATTTATAGGACACGTGGTTGTCGGTAAGCGTTTCGGTACCGAGAAGACAAAGGGGAAGAACCCTGATCATCGCGAGTCGCGAAACCCCGATAACCGAAACCCCGAAATAGCTTAAGGAGTGGATGAGATAGGATAGTTTGGCATTTCAGTACCCGGGATACCTAAGTGCAAGTCCCTTTATACTCGCAAGACCCGAATCTCCGATCCGTGAAATTTCAATGGGAGAAACCCTGAAATAAATGAGTAGGTTTAGGAGTTGGTATTTCAGAGTTTTGGCTCCCAGAAGGTCTAGGCGCGAGATCTCCTATCTGCGCACATTGCGAAA
The DNA here is from genome assembly GCA_032191745.1 of Picea mariana. NCBI lineage: Eukaryota > Viridiplantae > Streptophyta > Pinopsida > Pinales > Pinaceae > Picea > Picea mariana. Next base: position 428,123 of record JASDQU010012430.1, read on the forward strand.
TCCAGAAATGATAATAGGACGGAGTAGCTATGAGTTTTCCGTGTTCCGGCTCCCAGGAAAACCTAGGAGTGAGACTTATTGTCATTACCCATCGTGAAATCCCGAAGTATGAGATCCGGAAAAGGGTCTAGCGTGGGTAAGCCTTGGTGTTTCAGTGTTTTGGTAACCGGGAAACCCAAGGGTCAGTCTTCTTGTACACGTCAGTCCCGAAATCCCGATGGGTGAAGTCCCGCAAGAACAATACGCGGATAGGTTACGATGGCGTATTCCTTTGTACTCGCATCTCCCGAACTCTTGACTTGCGAAGTCCCAAAATGCTCAAGGGCGTATCCTTTGTACTCGCATCTCCCAAACTCTCGACTTGCGAAGTCCCGAAATGGATTAACCCAGACGGTATTTGGTGCGTCAATGTTTCGGCACCCGGGATACCTGACGGTAAGTTTGCTTATGCTCACCAGTCCTGAAAACCCAGTCTACGAATTCCCGGAATGGACTGAGCGACACATATATACAACTATACATATGTTAAGGTTTCAAAGTTTCGGCTCCTGGGAAACCTAAGTGCGAGACCTCCTGTCGTCGCATATCCCAAATTCCCGATGGCGGAAATTTTGAAACAGGGAAGTATGTTTAGAGTTAGTAATTCGGAGTTCGGCTCCCGGAAGACCCCGATGTGAGACCTTCTGTCATCGCATCCCCTGAACTCCCGACTTGCGAATCCTGATAGGTGAAGTCCCGAAATGGATTCGCACACATGGTTTTGGTGTTTCAGCTTTCTGTTGCCCAGGACTCTCAAGGGTCAGTTTTCCTCGTAATTCGCTAGCTGTGAAATTTCAATGGATGAAACCCCGAAATGAATAAGGGAATACCTGTATCGCGATTTCCCGTATCGTGAAAGTCGATGAGTACCCTCCGATAAGGCATGTGGCCATAACTTCCGATCAGATGAGTGCGGATAAGGGATGACAGGATCTGTATCAGGTCCCGTAGGGACTCGGGGAAATTCTATTCCTCGGAGAAAAGAAGAAAAGGCCGAAAAATATTAAATTATGTAGTGGGTGTGTTACAACAAACGTCGCTAATAAGGTACATATCTTTCTCCTTCTCTTCATTTATTAGCTTGATTAGATCTAAAAGGAAGTCAGTGTCCATGTTAAGCACTTTTCTGTCTTGGCCTTAGGAGTCTAGAGGCCAAGAGGGAATCCACTTGTCCGCAGGGGGATTCACCTACAACAGAAATTGGCGACTCCACTAGGGAGTGACTCTTATTTTTGTTTCCTCTCTCAGATCTTGTTTTGGCCCTTTACCCATTGTTTTGACCTTCTCCATATTGTCTTTTTTATTCTTAGATTTGTTTGATTGCCTCTTTATGTCATCATGATCACCCTGATTGACTGAATTTCCTTGATTTTTGAGTTTCTGGGCATTTTTTTGAGCTTTTGCAGCAGAGCACTCCCCTGCCCTTGTTATCAGAGTGCCAACACTCCCTGGTGGTCTTACACAGAGTGTTGAAGCGCTCTGGTACCCCTTACACCAGAGCGCTACCCAATTTTTAGTGAAAATCCTCTAGGGTTTTCAATTTCTGAGTTTAGTTTTTTGCTTTTTGCATTTTCTCAGGGTCTCATACTCTCAGTCCATCTTTGTCATTGGCTTTCAACACCTTATTTCCAAGAATTCATCTTCTTTTGTTTGGGATTTTGACATTTTATTTCCTTGCCTTGAAGTCACTCTTTGTCTTTGTTGACCTAGAGTAACTTGCTTTTTTCTTCTCCTTTATCTGAATGAGTGGAAGTTTTTGTGAGGAAATCCAAAGGTTTGTGAACCTTTTCATTTGATCTTTGAGGTAAGTTTTCCAGCATTCTCTTTTGTTTGAGGTTTTTTTTTGGTTCTTGTTTGTGAATTTGGTTTCCTTTGTCTTTCTTGTTTATTCATAACGAGAGTGTATTTTTTGTTTGTGTGAGGTTTGCTTCTAATTGTTTAATCCTGAAGTTTGATTGACATTAGAAGTCTTACATCTGATTATCATTCACATATAAGCAAAAGGACATATTTTAGTGATTGGTTTGGATGTTAGAAGACATTTCTGAAATTTTTTAGCTTTACATTGGATTTGAGTGAGAAACAAATTGATCGAGGACATTGCATATTAGTGTTTGATAGTGAAAACAACTTTTCTCCTTCCCTTAAATAGGAATTCATCGAAAGAAACGATTGCTTATCATTTTCTTGTGCAATTTTGGGAATTGAGTCATCATACCATCAGTTTCATTGTCATACACCCTTTGAGTAAAGAATAGTCGTAAAATCATCGCTAATTAAAATTTATCTAGAACATTTTTGTTTTTAGGATCTTCCACCAACATTAGACTAGGATTAACACTTTGGATTAGGCTGTGAGTACAACTCTCCAAATTTTTTCAAAACAAACATTAGCATCTTGAGATAGGGAGAGTCAAATCCAATTGTCGCATAGGCTTTCTGGGATCCCCCTCTCACATAGGGGTTACGCACAAGGTCGCATTCGGGTGAATTATGGAGATTATCCCTCCGTGGTTTAACTGTTTGTAGTGGTTGGATCGTATATTGGGGGTCACTTGAGGGTATACCCACGATTATGTGTGGGAGCCTCTCGAGTTGATTTCGGACTTGTTATCATGCCCATACATTCAGATCGGACTGTCAACTGTACTCGCCCAGGGGATGATTGCGAGTTGGAGTCCTTAGTTGCCATAATCCTTAGGTACTTACACGAGGTGACGGTGAAGGGAAGTCTCATTGTACCTGGAACAGACATCGATCAAACTCATTCGGGCTCCTTGGAGGGTAAATCCACAATTACTGCGTGGAATCTTGCACCAAGGTGAAAGTCCATTAAGCAGGTTGCCATTGTAACTATTCCACCAGATCCTAGCCCCTTCTTGACTTGGTCACACGACGTTTGATTTCATCACCAACTAGTACGATCATCGAGAGAAGTCTTGTTTTCTTGGTTTTGATTCCTAGATTTTATTAGCGTATGTTGTTTCTTTTTGTTAGTTGGCCCTAGGTTTTCAACGTGTACTGTTATTCTCCAAAATTGAGCCTATAGATGATAAAGGTCTCCGTCGATCGCATAGGATGCAAAGGCTGCCTCCGAAAGGCTACCAACCCTTACCTCCTAACCCTCCAGAAGACAACTACCGTGGAGAGGTAGAAAATCAATCTGACGCTGGGAGTGTTGTTACTCCTCCGTTAGACAATCAAGAAGGTGCTTTGGTTATGGTTGAGAATCCCACTCCTCGCACTACATCTGTGTCGATAACCCCTCTCGAACCACTTTTTCTTCGTTTAGACTCCCTTGGGAACGTCATAGACGAAGAGGTCCCACAGTTACCGGAGAGAGCTTTTACTGAAACATATATGGGATCCACAGAACCAACCTTTGGTGATGAGTATAGGACTCTTGTTCGTCCTACCATGGCAGTAGATACAAATCCCACACCTGCTCGTTATGTATGGAGAACTTCATCAGGACATGATCTTTATGAGCATTTTGAATCTATTCGACAACCCTTTCATCCTCATGACCCTCTTGGTGAAACATGACCATCCGATCAAACTATGAATCACCCCATCGATCAGGTCATTAACCCTACTGTTACGTCAACACAAGTCTATACTAATGCTGGACTCATCACCTCTACTCATTCCCAATGCACTTCGATCCCTACCCTTACTTTTACAAACTTTCACTCTACAACTCCACATGTTCCGCATGATCTTGCTGGGACATCTTTGCACCAGAGAATGCAAACCCTTACCAACCAAATACAACCGACTGGAGGTAAACCACCATTCTATGGTGGGCCTACTCCTCCCGGGGGACAACCCCCTTTTCATGTTCCTCCTGGAGGGCAACCTCCCTTTTCCAGTCATACCCCGATCGTTAATCTACCGCTGGCAGGGGGGGCAACCTTCGTCTGCTGGAAACCCTTCACAATCTTGGGGAGTATCTTCGGAAGACACATTTACTCAACCCCACGTTGGGGGGCACTCATATCATAACCCACAAGGAGGAGTATCAAATCATGTTCCTTCTGGACCATCTTATGGACAACCTTATACGGGCGTCTCGAACACCACCTGGAGTCCTCAAGGACAACAACCTTATCCTCCCCAAGGGTTTAATGCTTATCCTCCCCCTAATGTGTATCTGCCTCCAGGATCGACTTCTTACCCTCCTCAAGGGCAACATGTTTATCCTCCTCATGGGCAAGCAAATCACCCGGCTTATAATACTCAGAACCCACCGAGTTATGCAAATGTTTCTCAGCCATCATCGAATCCTTCTTATCCTGGCCAACAACAACCATATGTAGGAGGACCAATTGGTTACAATTATCCACCTAACCCAGTTTATGGTCCTACTGGAGTTCCTATGCCACACCAGTATCATCCGCAAATTAACTGACAGTTACCTTTCCTTGCGACTCTGGATCTCCCAAACTTGTCTCGGTTAACCAATGATCCTATTTTTCATTCACCGGTTTGGCCAGTTATTCCAGCTAAGCTTCCTTCTGATATTCCAAAATTTGACGGAAAATCTAGAGAAGATCCAAATAACCATGTGATGATCTTCCATTTGTGGTGTTCATCAAACTCCCTCATGGATGATTCTATACGTTTGCGTCTTTTCCAACGAACAATTACGAGCTCCGCAGCAAAGTGGTATATTGAACTACCACGTGCTTCTTTTCATGATTTAACTCCCTTGCCATGTCTTTCCTCACGCACTTTCGACTACCTATTCACTACGAGACGGGTATTGAACTCTTGACCTCCCTTCGTGAAACTGACTCTGTGCATATCTCTGACCATATTCATGAGTGGAGATGACAACGAAGGATGATCAAAGTAATCATTCCTGACATATTATTGGCGGAGTGGTTTACTAAATCACTTTTACCCCCGATTGCTCGTGATGTCGCTATGGGTGGCATAGTTACTGAGGAAGAAACCATTGCTCGGGCTCAGTACTTATTTGGTTTATTCACAATGTGGTACTTTGTATGATTTTCTTCCGAATGTTGCTCGAGCTAATGCCGATCCATCCAAACCATCCTCCTCATCTCATGTAGACGGTGTTATCAGTTCTGTCAAAACTCAATCTACTTCCCAGTCGACCACACTCTCCTCTACCTCCCCTCAAACTCAGATTTTTGAGGTGAATGTAGTTCAATATGCCCCTTCACAACAATCCGGAGGTAAGAAGAAGGCAAAAAATAAATAAAAAAATACTAATAACAATGAACAACCAAAAAATCAAGCTCAAACACCTGCTACCGAAAAGAAAACACAACGAAAACTGAAATTCCCGTGTATCATTTGTGGTGACGATCACTACACTTGAGACTGTCCACATCGCAATGAAGTGGCCAAACTTTTCCAGGGAAATTCACAACCCGTTGTGCTTACTCAGCCTTTTCCACAACAACAATCCATGGTTGCTCAAACCCCCTCTCCCGGGGGTAGTTCTAGCCATCCTCATGATGAGGCCTCAACGAGTGCACATATTTATATGTTTAATGGGATTAATCTGACCACTTTCTCTAAGACATACAACACACCGGTTAACCCTGACAAAGGAAAAGTCACTAATGGTACCGGTACTTTACCAGATCCATCACCATCCTCCGTTAGTCCTCCATCAGTTAATCTTCTGTCTGGACCACTTCAGATTGAGAAACCTATGTTCAACTCTATCTTACGCCCTTCTAAGAGCACTATCCACAAATCTACCTTTAATCCTAGTTCACGTGTCGCCCAAAACTACAACATTGTTGAAGATTTGGCTCAAGCACCGTGTGTTATGTTTGCATTAGAAGTTCTACAACATTGCCCTAGTCAACGTAGAACGCTCTTCGCTGCTATTGGCGCTGTTGATCCTGAGTCGTCCAACCATATCATGTTTAACCTGGACAATTATACGTCTCGCCTCTCCCACCAACTTGCTTTCCAAGTTGATGTTGTTGTTCACAATCAATAAATCCATCGAACTATTCTGGATGAGGGAGCCTCAACTTGTGTCATGTCTTTAGCATGTTGGAAAAGTTTAAAATCACCCGCACTTAACAAATCCCCAACGATGTTACGCGCATTCGATGGGTGAGGTTTTCATCCCCATGGGCTTTTATAGTCCCTGCCCGTCCAATTGGGTGGCAAAACTGTCACTGTTGATGTCGAGGTGGTCGATGCTCCCCTCGATTACAACTTGTTACTTGGAAGAAGTTGGTTTTATGCTATGACTGCCATTGCCTCGTCGGTGTTTCAATGTGTACAATTTCCTCATCAGGGCATAATTGTCACTGTTGATCAGTTAGATTTATGCACGACCGATGCTCGCACTCTCGCTACCAACAACATTCCTTTCTTGGGAGACCACAAGATCACGTATGAAAGCGTTGGTGTTGGCTTGCTGAAAGATTCTATCCTTATGGGTACCTTCCATACACCACTTCCATCGACTACACATCATATTGCCAGCGTCGATATGATTTCGATCGCGACTTATCAATCTTTGGAATCATCTGACCCTTGGATCATACCTAGTCTGTTGGAATTCGATGCACTAGGTGTCACCGTGCCACTTGGTCGAGCCAAAACATCATACGTTTCTATCCAATCCGCTTCTCCCTCATCGGATGACCAACATCTATTGGCACCCAACAGTTACTCGATGCCATCACGGTTAAATTCCTTGTCGTCTGGGATCAACTACATTTCCCCAATTTTTCCCTCAAATGAATTTATTATGGAAATGTTGAGCATTGACGAGCTACCTTGGGATGATAACCATCATCGATCCTCTTTTCTTCCCCCTCGTGAAGAAATTCGAGAATATATACACTCTATCTCCCCTCTTGATGTTGATCTTCCATCGTCTCCCATGCCTTCTACTTCTAATGATTTGGATCCGGTAGTTGACAAGGTGATCTCTTTAGTAGGGCTATTGGAGCCTGCTCTCCTTACCCCTGTCGCGACCCTCGACATGTGTTCCTTCCAGAGTGATTTTCTTTCATCCAGTGAAGATCTCTTGGAATCCATGACCGAGTTTTGTCCCTTGACATGGTGTTCTTCCAGAGCGTTATTTTCTTGGAAGCCATGATCAAGAAGAGTCCACGAGCATAGTTTCTCTCTTCTATGTCAAGCTCGTTAAAAAATGAAATAGAGGTCACGAGCATAGCTTCTCTTCTCTGTAGCAAGCTCGTTAAAAAATGAAACAAAAGCTTTGAGCATAGTTTTCCTCTCTGTAGCAAGCTCGTTAAAAAATGAAACATAAATCTGGGGATTGAACCCGGAGCCCTGAGCATAGTTCTTTTCCTGTGTCGAGCTTGTTAAAAAAATGAAAAAATCACCTCTTTTGAACCTTCATTTCATCCACCCTTATCCTTTTTCTCCATCTAGTAGAGAAATTGGTGACAAACTCAAAGTCGGTGAATGAATTGAAGCTTGGAGGGCATGTCTCCAGCCTTTGATGATCATTTTGGAGTTAAGCCACTAGCTTTCAAGCTGGGGGCATACCGAGCTTAGTTTTTGTTCTTTCTCGTGCTCGTAAATACATGAGAATGCAACCGGGTAAACTTTTATCACTTTTTCGGCCTCACAAGACTAACATTACGAAAAAGGACAACATTGGAGTCGTCTTTAAGTTCTTTTTAGACTCTCTAAATATGAAAAATCACTGAGTTTACCTTCTCTGAATTCGTTAAACAATCATACATTGAAGGGCCCATATGGGACCGAACCCTTACTTCTTCCAGTTCGTTAAATAAAGGAAGAGGGACTTACCGAAGGTGAGTCATATCGAGCATGTGTTACCCTCCTCGAGCTCGTTAAATTAAAAAGAGGTACTCGTCTATCTGGATGGGGGAAAAATTGAAAGAAGCAAGCCAAGCAGTTTTTTTGAGAACACTACCAGTAACTCTTACGGTCGCCCTTGAACACGACACTTTGTCTTTGCACACATTTTAATTCGCTGAACCTCTACACTGAGCCAATCCTCTGAGTTTCTGTTATTCCTTTGGGTCACCTGACGAAAGTTACAACATCCACTGCATCATCAAGTTTTGGTCCATGTCACGTTTCTGCTATTGTGCCTCACTGTTCAAGGGAAGTATCTACTTCGAGAGTCAACCATCACAAATATCTTGTTTCAATACCCGTGTCAGTCCATGTTCATTTGATCTACCAATTACATCTTTGTGTCAGTTTCATGTCGTTGATGGGGGATACATCAAGGCCCTCCTTCGACGAGTCTATTCCTGTCGACTTCAGCACATTATCCAGGAACTAGACTTAGAAACCAATTAGTACCTTGGGACCTGCATGCCTCAATGGCAGACCTCCTCGTGTCCGACAGTGGGTTTACATCATTGACCTCTGATCGGATGATTCCACAGATGTTCAACTTCAGCTCATCTATTCACATTCGTCATAATGTACTAGAGTACCTTGGGAATCATTGACATCAATGGTGATTTCCCTCGCGCTTGTTAACGATTTACATCATTGATCGGTAATCAAGTGATTTCTGCCATGTTCGACATCAAGACATCTATTCACATGGTTAGATTCGTACTACATCGGGATCGGTAAGAAGACCCTGGGTTGATTTTTTCACTCTTATGTATACTTTGCCCAGGTTGCGAAGGAGTTCTTTTGAACTATGACACATATACTGTTACATAGATCCACTTTGTATTGGTCATGGCTATGTCTTGTCATCTCGTAGATCCACTGTGTATTCTTTGTGGCTACGATCAGTTCAAGTCATAGGAGTATAGATCCACATTGTATCTTCAGTGGCTATACCATTTTGTCAATATAATTATGGATCCGTAGTGTATTTTATGGTGGCCATACCTAAAAAAGTCTTTATCACTCAAGCATAGGTATGCCTGCCTTAGGTTTGAAACATGTCATAATATTTGTTTGATGGTTGTCTGCAACTTTTTCCAGTTTCTCTGCATTCATACCCTTGCTCAAAAAAGTCTACAAAGTACTTCAGTCATCATCGTCTTCTAACTTCGTACTTTGGGGGGCAATCTGTTACACCTCAAAATTACTCACTTCGATAGTGTCGCAAGTGTCGTCATTATGAGTGTTGTAAGTGTCGCATCTTGTCCGCAAGTGTCGCATCTTGACTATAAGTGTTGCAAGTGCTACAAACATCATACTGCCATCTTGCCTATGTTGTGCCTCTAACGACATCATAAAGACACGTAAGACACCTCAAAGGCTAGTTTTGAAGAAGAGAGATCACTTGACAGGGAGTACAAACCTTTTGCCACTGAAAGAACCACTAAAAAATGGATTTTGGAGAGGATCCCACTGTCAAGGAGTGCTAGCACTCCCTAAGCCTCTTTGGGGGAGTGTTTGAGCGCCTTGTGCACCCTTTTGGGGGAGCGCTACCCTTTTTTGAGCAAGTTTTGGGTTTGTTGAGACAAATCAGGGAAGAATCCCTCAATTCTTGAAGGTGGTTGGATTCGAATAGACGGTCAAGGCATGATCTTAGGGAATATCCTCAACTGAAGGACATGAATCCTTAACTTATCCCAAATATCTCTCAAGTGGTTGGGCCTCTCCAAGGTTATATAAGGAGGCCTCCTCATGGTGAAAGGGGGATGTAGATTGAGAATTACATCAAACTTATGATATCATGAGTGAGATGTCATCAAAGCAATCAATGGAGATTAATTGAGCAAAGGGGTTGG
>JASDQU010012430.1:442647-456036 GCA_032191745.1 Picea mariana
TTTAAGTTGCAGGGTTTGCTTTTAATAGACTTAATACAAACATACCAAAACTTTCTACAAACTTAATTTAATAGACTTAATATAAACATACCAAAACTTTCTACAAACTTAATTTGAAGTTCATGTGCATAAATTTACATTACATATATTTATAGAGTTTCAAAGTTTGAATCACACAAAACTGGTGATGCTTTCATCTATATGCTTCTTCTGTTGATTTGCCAAAAAATATAGTCCATCTAAATATTAGAGACTAACTATAGGATATTGAATATTGATTGAAAAGTTGAAAAAAAATTTCATAATATATCAAAGATATTTTCAAAATTAAAGAATTGAATCTATATCTCTTCACCTTTAATTAAATATACTCAAATCTTCATTAAATCTATATAAAATGTACTCAAATTTTCATATACAATTTATGTTTTATATTAAATTAAAAAATTGAACCTATATCAAATGTACTCAAATCTTAGTTCATGTTAATAAAATGAATTAATTTCTTTATACAATTTAATTTAGTTTTAATTTTATTGAATTTATGAATGCCTCTGCTTAAAATTAATTAAATGAATTAATTTCTATGTATACTTTGATTAAATTTATAAATATCATAAAATTTAACTTAATTAAATTTATAATTTTTTTTACTCAATTAAATTTATTTATTTATATAATTTGATTGAATTCATAAATACTACTAAATTTTAATTAAATAAAATAATTATCTAATCAAATTATAAATACTATTTAATAAATATATTTAAACCATCGAATCAAAAACTTCAGACTTTTTACACATAATAATAATTCCAAATTAATTATTTAAAAATATTCATAAATATTATTTAACAAATAATTAAATAATTATTTAAACTTAAAAAAAATGTTTTTTCACCCCACTTCAATATTAATCAAACTTTTATAAATAATAAAACTTAAAAAATAAATTTTCAAATTTTTTAATCAATATTTTTAGTAAAATATTCATATTATTAATAAAGAAATATTTATTTTAATTATCCCTATAATAAAAAGGAAATTTAATAACTTTATTAGAGATGAACCATCTTCAGTAAATGAAAATAATGTTCTTTTAAAATTGAATTAAATGCCATTTTTTAATCAATTTGTTTTAGTAAAATATCCATATTATTAATAAAAAAATATTTATTTTAATTATTCCTATAATAAAAAGGAAATTTAATAACTTTATTAGAGATGAACCCTATTCAGTAAATGAAAATAATGTTCTTTTAAAATTGAATTAAGTGAAAAGGAACAAGACATGTATACAAAAATGAACAACATATTTATGCTTAGTTTGAAAAGAATATCACTAATCCGATGAAAGAAAGTATTGCACATCCTCTTGAGAGAGAACCACTTCTCCGATTAAATACACTCATAAAAGAGAGGAACAAATTGTTGTTGGCCGAGGAGGAATTGTGGTGCTAGAAGAGCAAGGCAAATTGGATCTTGTCAGGTGACAAGAATACCAAATTATTCCATAAATATGCTAGCTATAGGTGCAACAAAAAAACACATTTGGGAGGTAAACGATGAAACGGAACAAGTTTTTATTGGGCAGGGGGCTATTAAGGGAGAAGCATTGAGACACTTTAGTACCTTTTATAAATAATCACATTTATTGATTGTGGATCAGATTGAGGCTGTGAGATTATACCCCAGACTGACAACAAATGAGGAGGTACAAGCTCTAGAAAAGTCGGTCTCGAAGGAGGAGATTCATGAGGTATTGAAGGGGTTTACCAAGGACAAGAGTCCTGGTCCTGATGAGTGGACAATACAGTTTTTCTTACATTTCTTTAACCTGATTGCAGATGACCTTTGGGAGGTTGTCGAGGACTCTCGCATTTCTGGTATGATTAATAGATCTTTGAATTCAACCTTTATAGCTCTCATTCCTAAAGTCAATGGACCAGCTACTTTTGGTGACTTCAGACCAATTTCCCTGTGTAATGAAGATCCTAGCTACTCAGATAAGACTTATTTTGTCCCCTACTCTTTCAGTTGAACAATTTGGGTTTCTTAGAGGTAGACAAATAATTGATGCCATAGGCACTGCACAAGAGTGTATTCATAGCATTAAGATGGAAAAATTGCAAGCGATGATCCTTAAGATTGACTTAAAGAAGGCTTATGACTGTATTAGCTAGGATTATATCATACTTGTTTTATTACAGTGTGGCTTTGGTCTTCCAACGACCAACTGGATTATGGGATGCATTACTTCAGCCACCTATGATGTCCTTATCAATGGAGAGCCTACTGATTTTTTCAATGGGGGAAGAGGTCTTAGACAGGGGTGTCCGCTGTCACCTCTTCTATTTATTTTAATTATGGAAGGATTGAGCCTTGCCTTAAAAAAAAGACAAGAAGAAGGCTTGGTGACTGGTATAAAGGTAACTAGACTGTTACGGGTTCTGCATCTCCTATTCATGGATGATATCCTCATAATGACTAATGCTTCTGTAAATGAGTGGTTGGAAATTCATAGGCTCTTGGTTAATTTTTGCAATGCTACTGGTTTGATGATCAATCCACAAGAATCATCTTTCTATCAGTCTGGAGTACAAACAATTGTCTTAGATGCTATAAAATCTTTCTTCCCTTTTGAAGTATACCACTTGGCTTCGGGTTTTAAATATCTGGGTTATTTTTTGAAAGTTGATAGGTACAAGGCAGCGGAATGGGATTGGCTACTATCAAAATTCGAATCCATAATTTCTCATTGGTGTAATAGATGGTTGACTTTGAGTGGGCGACTAGTCTTGGTTAAGGCTGTCTTGGAAAGCCAACCAGTCTCTTGGCTGGCATTAGCTAATATTCCGTCCTCGATCCTACATAGAATTCGACAAGTCACTTATAAATTTCTTTGGAATGGCAATAAAAAAAGCAAAGGATATCATCTGTGTAGCTGGTATTACATTGCTCGGCCAAAAAAATTTGGGGGTTGGGGTCTGCGAAATCTTTTTAGCTTTAGTCGGGCAATGGCTGCTAATACTCTGTGGAGGGTATTAATGGGTGATGGACTATGGCATCGTATTATCAAAGCAAAATATCTCTCGTCTTTTTCTGTGGAGCATTGGCTAAGGATGGCGCCGGTTTCTGGATCATCCAGATCACAAACATGGAAGCATCTTCAGAATTCACTGAATATTATTCTCCAGTGGATTGCCTGGTATCCGGGATCTAGTACCATGATAGTTATTGGGAGATATTCGATTATTGGAATGGGAAAAACAACCATTTTATCTGAAGGTCTTATTTCAACATTAAATTATCGTGGGATCCATTATCTATTTCAGGCTCAAGGGGTGCTGAGACCAGGAAGTATCAGAGAATTTTGGGCAACTAGTACAGAATTAGATTTATAGGGAGCACATGCACATGAATGGTAGAATTTCAGAAGGGCAATCAATAGTAATGGCATAAAACTTCGGCTTGGGCCGAACATACTGAAGTGGACTGGTGACTCTTCGAGTAGGATTACTGTTAAAAATGTTTATGAGGTAGTTGAATGTAAGAAACATGCATTCTTAATTGGAGGCTGGAGAAAGGCACTATGGCACTAGGATTGTTCGCAAAATCTAAAGTTGTTCTCTTGGTTAGTGGCGGAAAATAAAGTGCTCACATAGGATAATCTACAACGAAGGGGATTCATAGGGCCGGGTATTTTCCCCATGTGCAAGAAAGAGGAGGAATCAGTTTTCCATTTATTTGTTGACTGCCCATTTTCGAAGGAGGTGTGGATCAAAGTAACTCAAAGATTATCTCTTACATGACTATGGACCGATACATCTATCCCTAATTGCTTAAAGAACTGGAGTACTCTTAATACAAGCTATCCAACACTTATGGCCTTCATTATTTGGAATCTTTGGAGGGAAAGAAATGGAGTGATTTTCGAAAATGGGAAGCCTACACTTCAGAAGGTAGTTATATTGTCCCTCTCGGCAATGGAAGATTACAGGTTGCCTCCTAGGATGAAGAAAGTTCGGAAGATTACAAAGAATCTTGAGGTAAGGTGTATGGCTGGGTGGTTTGATGGTGCAACCTGTGAAAATGGTTTAAATAGTGGAGCTGGTGGTGTCATCCGGATTAATGAGAACAAAATATATAAATGGTATTTAAATTGTGGTCCAGGTACAAACACCAGAGCAGAGTTGCTTGATGCATGGGCTCTTCTAGTTTTGGCCATTCGGTTTGACATCATGGAATTCTATGTGCAGGGTGACTCGAGGATAATTATTGATTGGCTAACTGGCAGTGGTCAATTAAATGTCTTAACAGTGGAGTGCTGGAAGGACAGGATTGTTGAGCTAAAATCTCTTTTTCATGCTATTACTTTCCGACATGTTTATCATGAAGACAACATTGAGGCAGATAGACTTTCTAAGATAGCCCTTGATAAGCTTCCTGGGAAAATTGAATTTTTCCATTGTGTGGGAGATCTTGAAGGCCCACATATTTTCTTAGATATTTTCTAGTTTCCAGTCGTCACCAATGATCATCTTTTTTTCTTTTTGATTAGTTTTGTAATAGAATCTGCTGACATTGTAGATCAATAATATGGGTTCTGGATAGTTTGGCAAAGATGACAATTCTGATGAACAGTCGGAAAACAATGGATATATTTCTTGATATTTTGTTGTAGCTGTTGGTGAAGCATTATATGTATTGAACAATTTATATCTCTATATGAAATAAAGTGATTTTTTTTTGTGTAAAAAAAATGTATACAACCTTTCAATGCTATTCATTTCCACTAATAAGCCATCCATAGTTACGGCTTCCAAATTAGTCATATCACACATATTAATAAATATGACTTCAACGTGTCAATTTTAAGTTTTTTTCTTTTATTTTTTAATTTTTTACTCTGGAGCCACCACATGTGCATCCACCCTCGACCATGTCTCCTCTGAAAGACACCTCCATCCACTGGGAGAAACCATCGGACCAGTCACACTCCTGCTCGGACTACGCCTCTTGTGAAAAGTTTTAAGATGGCCTGGCAATTCTGCAAGACCTGGTGTTCGTGGTATGCAAGGACTTGGACGACATACAGTTCCGTCTGAAAATTCTTGACAAGAAAGGGACACAAATTCTTCAAATGTTGTCCACTTTGCAAGGCCCTCGACACTCCCCAAACCAAGACTTCAATGCACCAACGACCTCAACAATGGTCTTAGCTCCGGTTCTCCAAGCGCCAACAATGGACAATTCAGCGGAGGTCTTGGCTTCAGCTCTCCAGGCGCCAACAACAGACAATTTGGCAAGCAACAAACCGTCCGCATGAGCTATGACACCTGCACAGGTGTCAGATTGCATGGTTTGTTTTGTGTTTTGTTTATGCTTCCACAAGTGTAGTTTTGGATATTTCTCTTTTTGCTTGTCATAAGTCAGTGCTAGCTRTTCTAGAAGGTCAGACAGATATGAGCAAATTGATTTCCCCACGAGGCGATTATGTTCTAGATGATTAAACCTTGAGTCTTTTTAATGGTTTTGGAGGTACTAGCTGAATTGGTTTCCCTCCGAGGCAATTCGRCATTCACAGTCCTCGGACACTCATGAAGTTACTGTAATTTTACTTCTAAAAAGTAATTTATACATACTTACTTAAAAAAAATGTATAAATGTAAATTTACATTATAATTATCATAACATTATTTTATTAATAAATCTTCATTCAAATATGTATAAATTTCAATATTATTTTAATGATAAACCTTCATTCAAATATTTCATGTTATATGTTTATATGTTAATGGTCAAAAAGTTATGTCCAATTACAATTCTTACATTTCAATATTATTTTATTAATAAACTTTCATTAAATATATAAATATTATTTTATTAATAAACTTTCATTAAATATATAAATATAAATTTACATTATGATTATGATTACAGTAACATTATTTTATTAATAAATCTTCATTCAAATATACATAAATTTCAATATTATTTTATTAATAAACCTTCATTCAAATATGCATAAATGTAAATTTACATTACGATTGCATTACCCTTCTTTGTTATTCATAAGCCCATAATAATAAACTTGCCTAAAATGTATTCTCATTCAAATATTCAAACCTAACATTAAACATTGCTCCACGTTAATAATATCCTCCTTCTCATTTCACATTAATATTATTCTCTTTTATCAACATAATACACTCCTCATCCTCCTATTTATCTTCCTCATTTCACATTAATATTATCATTGTCATTCTACATTAATACTTTATTCCTTCTTCATATGGGGACATTATTAATCCCTATCGYTGGGTAGTGGACTCTTGTTTTCCTCTTATTCATATTATTTGCAAAAATCAATTATTCATATTATTTGCAAAAATCAATTTAGGTTAGTCAAAGTTTTAACAAAGTTTAAAAAATATTTATTTAAATTTYTTAAATTCAGTTTTTTCTTAATATATTATATTATTGGATCTAAACTCTAAAAAAAATAAAARAAAAATAAAAAACATGAATATGATGTTATATTACGTCTTACTGTGCTATGATTGTGTGGGTGAGTGGTTGTTTTAATATTATTTTCGGTTGCTTTGTCTTTTGTTTCTCCTATTACCATTATTACAGAGAACTATGAAATTTGTTTTTCAGTGGCAAAGCAAAAGGTAAGAGCAGAGACAAAAGAAAAACATGTGTCATAGAAAAGAAAGTGGCACCAATTGTTTTAAGATAAAGATCATGTGCCATACACAGATTCACCAGCAACGAAGGCAAAACCAATTATTTCTTCGGTTGGCTTCATTTACCCTGCAAAGAAATAAGCAATTCCAAGTCCTCCAACATGAGCAACAAACCTAGTAGTATAGACAACAATAGATCCAATAGTATAGATAGTAGTAGATCCAAAAGAAGATTATGTGATTCGTTCAATAGATTATGAGTTTGACTCTATTGGTTATGTGAAAAGTCCTTATTGCAAACATGCATGATCAACCTGAGAATTAAACGACATGATGTGCTCTCACAATTTCATACAAAGAGTTGTTGCGAGTTTGCATGGAGTTGAGGGGATGGCTAAGCTACTAGATGAATCGAGACATATCCTCATATTAAACAACACTGTCTATATTCATCTCGATAAGGTATCCTATCTAATTTAGCCCTTATTAAGGTTTTTGAGGTTTGGGTTTCATAAATTTATGGTTGGGTTTCACTAATATTATTTTCTTATTTTTATGGTTTCAAATAGCAAGAACCCCTAAGAGGGAAATGCCCCTTTTTTATGGCTACAAAGAGCAATCCTTACATGGAGGAGCTGGAGAGATTGGAAAAAGGTCTCATTAGTTGGATTGACCTCACCTCATTAGTTGGACCAACCTTTCAAAGGCTTTCTGGGTGTAGGAAGTCGTGAATTAAGGTCCTTACATGCCTTAACATGACTTCGAAAACGCTTTCTAGATTTTCAATGGATTTTATCTTCACTACCATATTAAATTTGGTAACCTTATAGATCAAGTCAAGGAGAAGCACATGCATAGGTACATTATTGATTAAAAAAATTGTTAGGCCATAAGTACATTACTAATGAAAAATTTGAAAACCCTAGTGTAGAGACTTGTTTCAATGTCAAAAGGCTTGTAATTTCCCTCAATTCACCCTCAATTTACTTACACAATTTCTCTCTTGGAGGCCACTAAATGGTTTTCTCTGGTGTCCAAGGGCTATTGGAGCACAAAGTTCTTCAAATGGGCGAAAATTTACCAGTAAGTATACGTACCATTATTTATATACTTGCCTTCTAGTCTTTGAAGATAATGATATTTTAGTGTGAAAGTTTTGTGGACTGCTATCATTGATAGAATTATTTGCACATGTGTTTTGTATTTTTCTTTTCTTGGTGATAAATAGAAAATTTGCTAGCTACCAAAGATTTTATCAAAATTGTTGATTTTAGTCTTGCATGAGAGGTTTGCTCACAATCACCATTTATCGAATATGTCTCAACATGATGGTAAA
This sequence comes from Picea mariana, assembly GCA_032191745.1. NCBI lineage: Eukaryota > Viridiplantae > Streptophyta > Pinopsida > Pinales > Pinaceae > Picea > Picea mariana. Next base: position 450,676 of record JASDQU010012430.1, read on the forward strand.
TTTGACAAGTTTGTCTATTATGTTCTTTCTTTACCAAACTATTATTGTGCATGAGAATTGGGTTGTCAATTCAAACATAATTTGAGTATATTTGGGTTCTTATTTATGATCATGTATGGTAGGTGCCATGCTCTTGAAGTTATGCTTTAGTCATCTTCCTATGGCTTTGTTGTAGGTTCATATTATGAGTGGAAAGGCACAAGTTTGTAATTTTATCCTTGCAAACTAATAGTCTTTAGTTTACTTTATGATAGATATGTGGGCAATGGGTGTTATTGTGCATGAGAATTGGGTTGTCAATTCAAACATAATTTGAGTAGATTTGGGTTCTTATTTATGATCATGAATGGCATGTGTCATGCTCTTGAAGTTATGCTCTAGTCATCTTCCCATGGCTTTGTTGTAGGTTCATACTATGAGTGGAAAGGCACAAGTTTGTAATTATATCCTTGCAAACTAATAGTCTTTAGTTTACTTTATGATAGATATGTGGGCAATGGGTGTTATCATGGTAAAACTTTTTACCCTTCATTTTTCCAAGTTCTAGGTATAATAATTTGGCATTTATGCTTATAGTGTTTCTTTTCAAATTACTATTTTAGTTTCTTGGGAGAAACACTTTTCTTTGGGATATTTTCTAAGCAATGAACTCATCTTTGGACATTGATACCATCTACAAGTGTTGAAGCCATTGATCTCATGGTTGTAAGTTATTTCTACCACCATTAATATAGTTACCAACTTAATGAGAACTGTGACCTCAAAACGAGAACCCTGGCCCAAAAAACCCATATTTTTGCATAAAAAACATCAAAATCAACCCCCAAATCAAAAAGTCGTGCTACCGGTAGCACCATTTTTTTAAACGGGGTCAAAATTACAACATTTTTCAAACATTGCCTTCAAAAATTAGACAGAAGCTCAGAAAAACCTTAAAATTAGCACCTAAAAACAAAACAAATGTTTTTTTTTTTTTTTTTTTCTTTTCAAAACGTTAAATTTTGAGATCATTTGAAATCGTATTTTTATCACTTGGTACCATTAAAACCAAAACCTCAAAATCAACCATCAAATTGAAAAGTACTGCTACCAGTAGCACCCATTCTAAAATTGGGGTATTAAAATGACACATTTTAATAATGTGGTAAAAGAACTCATCATTATTGTAAACAAAATCATAAAAACAACCCTTAAATGTTTACTTTATAAATTTTATCATCATGCAAAGGACAAGGTAATACATAATGCCATGAAAATGTTATAATATACTTTAAATGGGACCGTTCCTTAGCCGCGAGTCATGGTCGTGCAATTATCTATTGTTCTCTGTTGCACCCGGGGCTTGGCCATGGAGGCTGGCGATGTCGGGCATCGCCGGCCTCCATGGCCAAGCCCCAGGCTCTAATTTCAAAGTACAAAGATGTTTACAAACACTCTTACTCGTGCATTACATGTCAGAACAGTTTGGGTTAATTGCTTTGACATTTTTGATGGTAGTATACCTTTCGGTGGCTATAAAATGAGTGGCACCGGAAGAGAGACGGGAATCTACAGTCTCGAAAATTACTTACAGGTTTAGCTGTGATGCCATAACCGTGAGCGAATGCTTCTCGTCTTTCATCATTCTCAATTACACCAACAATTCTTTTCTCCAGAAACTCGTCACAGCCTTACTTAACGGTAACGAATTCTAACACAACTCTTAAACGACGAGGAACAATAATGCCAGTTTACACGATTCTCTAAATGATGTTGAACATGACCTAATTAAGAACTAATTACGGTTAACATACATACTAACACATATATCACAATGTGCATTACTTAGGCTTGGATTTGCTTTGCGCCTTTGTATGTTAAAAAACCTACAGGTTGCATAAGACTTGCCCTATCTTTGTGTAAGGAATCTGTGAAAGGTCGAACGCCATATAAAGTTGAGGAAAATGTCATTTTAGTGGTCAAACTTTGTTGGAATCCAACCAATTCCATATACTTTTATAAATGAGAAGTGTGTAAGGCGTTTGATAAAGAGGGCTTAATGGGCATTTTCGTAGGCAACCTTCGTTAGAATACAGGGAGAGAAACCCGTAAAATCTCAGAGTTTGTAAACATCTTTGTACTTTGAAATTAGAGCCTGAGGCTTGGCCATGGAGGCTGGCAATGCCCGACATCTCCAGCCTCCATGGCCAAGCCTCGGGTGCAACAGAGAACATTAGATAATTGCGAAAGGTCGAACGCCATATAAAGTTGAGGAAAATGTCATTTTAGTGGTCAAACTTTGTTGGAATCCAACCAATGCCATATACTTTTATAAATGAGAAGTGTGTAAGGCGTTTGATAAAAAGGACTTAATGGGCATTTTCGTAGGCAGCCTTCATTAGAATACAGGGAGAGAAACTCGTAAAATCTCAGTGTTTGTAAACATCTTTGTAGTTTGAAATTAGAGCCCGGGGCTTGGCCATGGAGGCTGGCGATGCCCGGCATCGCCATCCTCCATGGCCAAGCCCCGGGCTCTAATTTCAAACTACAAAGATGTTTACAAAAACTCTTACTCGTGCATTACGTGTTGGAACAGTTTGGGTTAATTGCTTTGACATTTTTGATGGTGGTATACCTTTGAGTGGCTATAAAATGAGTGGCACCGGAAGAGAGAAGGGTATCTACAGTCTCGAAAATTACTTACAGGTTTAGTTGTGATGCCATAACCGTGAGCGAATGCTTCTCGTCTTTCATCATTCTCAATTACACCAACAATTCTTTTCTCCAGAAACTCGTCACAATCTTACTTAACGGCAACGAATTCTAACACAACTCTTAAACAACGAGGAACAATAACGCCAATTTACACGATTCTCTAAACGATGATGAACATGACCCAATTAAGAACTAATTACGGTTAACATACATACTAACACATATATCACAATGTGCATCACTCAGAATTGGATTTGCTTTGCATCTTTGTATGTTAAAAAACCTTCAGGTTGCATAAGACTTGCCCTGTATTTGTGTAAGGAATCCGTGAAAGTTCGAACGCCATATAAAGTTGAGGAAAATGTCATTTTAGTGGTCAAAATTTGTTGGAATCCAACCAATGCCATATACTTTTATAAATGAGAAGTGTGTAAGGCGTTTGATAAAGAGGACTTAATGGGCATTTTCCTAGGCAACCTAGTCCCCGTTAGGGCATGAAATATGTTGGCAGTGAATAAATCGAAAAGGCATATCTGTAATAGTTCATTATTCATATCCAGATGTGGATCCCATGGTTGAACATCTACCGGTTACATACACAGATGAAAAAGCAGCAAATGGAGTTAGAGATCGAGTTCAAATTCGTTAGCCATAACCCCTGTCATTTACTCTGTCATACCAGGGAATGGGAGTGACTGATTCCTAAATTCCAAGTGTTGGCTTCGTTTATGCTAATTGGATTAGAATCCTAGGGAAAATACGAGCGTTCATCCCTCACCCTTCCTCGGGCAAGGAAAGACTGAGACCAGGGTGGGGTAGTGGTCTGGGTACGCCTCCACTGATGCTGGGTATCGATCCCAATCAAATGGTACTGAATTTCCATCTTTCACCTCTGCTTCTTCTGCTGGTGGGATCGCTATTTATGCTGGTGGATCCGTATAAACTTCACCGGGGAATGGAAAAAGAGAAGGATCCCGAAGCCATATAAGCAAGCGTAGCGGTCTTATATAAGCGTTCTACCGAAGAGATATATGCGTTAGAAAGAGAACACCCAAAGGGCCATACCATATAAGAGTGAAGCGTATCATTCTTATATAAGCAAGCGTTCCATATAAATCTAATAGTAGTCCCGGTAAGCAGAAGAATGACTTTCCTCAAGCGCAGGTCCAGTGTATGAATATCTGGATCTGGAAATGCCCGCTTTTGCAACCTTCGTTAATACAGGGAGAGAAACCCGTAAAATCTCAGTGTTTGTAAACATCTTTGTACTTTGAAATTAGAGCCCGGGGCTTGGCCATGGAGGCTGGTGATGCCCGACATTGCCCCAACCCCCCCGTGGCGAAGGCATGGTCCCGTGGGGCGATGCCTTAGCCGCGGGGGGGGATGGGGCGATGCCGGGTATCACCAGCCTCCATGGCCAAGCCCCAGGCTCTAATTTCAAAGTACAAAGATGTTTACAAACACTCTTACTTGTGCATTACATTTCAGAATAGTTTGGGTTAATTGCTTTGACAGTTTTGATGGTGGTATACCTTTCGATGTCTATAAAATGAGTGGCACCGGAAGAGAGAAGGGTATCTATAGTCTCGAAAATTACTTACATGTTTATCTGTGATGCCATAATCGTGAGTGAATGCTTCTCATCTTTCATCATTCTCAATTACACCAACAATTCTTTTCTCCATAAACTCATCACAGCCTTACTTAATGGTAACGAATTCTAACACATCTCTTAAACGGTGAGGAACAATAACGCCAGTTTACACGATTCTCTAAACGATGACGAACATGACCCAATTAAGAACTAATTATGGTTAACATACATACTAACACATATATCACAATGTGCATCACTCAGGCTTGGATTTGCTTTGCGTCTTTGTATGTTAAAAAGCCTTCAGGTTGCATAAGACTTGCACTGTCTTTGTGTAAGGAATCTGTGAAATTTCAAACGCCATATAAAGTTGATAAAAATGTCATTTTAGTGGTCAAACTTTGTTGGAATCCAACCAATGCCATATACTTTTATAAATGAGAAGTGTGTAAGGCGTTTGATAAAGAGGACTTAATGGGCATTTTCGTAGGCAACCTTCATTAGAATACAGGGAGAGAAACCTGTAAAATCTCAGTGTTTGTAAACATATTTGTACTTTGAAATTAGAGCCCGGGGCTTGGCCATGGAGGCTGGCGATGCCCGACATCACCAGCCTCCATGGCCAAGCCCCGGGCTCTAATTTCAAAGTACAAAGATGTTTACAAACACTCTTACCCGTGCATTACGTGTCGGAACAGTTTGGGTTAATTTCTTTGACATTTTTGATGGAACAGTTTGGGTTAATTTCTTTGACATTTTTGATGGCGGTATACCTTTTGGTGGCTATAAAATGAGTGGCATCGAAAGAGAGAAGGGTATCTACAGTCTCGAAAATTACTTACAGGTTTAGCTGTGATGCCATAACCGTGAGTGAATGCTTCTCGTCTTTCATCATTCTCAATTACACCAACAATTCTTTTCTCCAGAAACTCGTCACAACCTTACTTAATGGTAACGAATTCTAACACAACTCTTAAACGGCGAGGAACAATAATGCCATTTTACACGATTCTCTAAACAATGACGAACATGACCCAATTAAGAACTAACTACGGTTAACATACATACTAACA
>JASDQU010012430.1:468390-498370 GCA_032191745.1 Picea mariana
TTGAATATCCTTTCTTAGTGTGACAATCTCTGCTTCCAGGTTTCCAATGATCCTGTCCTTTCCTTCTAGCTGTTCTTTGAGTGCTTCTTCAATTCTTTTATCTTCTTCTATTTGAACCTTCAATTTTGTGATCATTTGTTCTAGTTCTTGAGTGTCTTTTTTCTTATCTAGTTCTACTTGTAGTTTCTTGCTTTTCTTCTTTTCTCTTCTGATAACTTCTATGTCACTCATTAATTCTTCTCGGAAGTCAACTTCTGCCTCTTCAATTTCTTCTTCATATGCTTCTTCATATTCTTCTTCGGAGAATTCTTTATCAGAGTCTTCTACTGCCATGAATAGAACTCTCCCTGTTTCACTGTCACTGACTTCATCTTCATCTGATTATGAGATGTCTTCTTTGGTGCAAAAGTTTTTCTTGAAAACTTTCTTTGTAGTTCTTTTACCTTTATATGTTTGTCTGCGTTTTGAGTAACCTTCATCATTTCTCTTTTTCTTGTGAGAACATTTGTTAGAAAAATGACCAATACCATCAAAATTAAAACAAATTAAAGGAAGCTTACCTCTGTACTTACCATTGGTTCCCTTGTTCAGTCTTTTGACGAAGTTGGCCACTTCTTCATAATCTTCCGAGACGTCGTTGCTTCTGCTATATTCTTCTTGTTCCTTTTTCTCTTGCTTTGATCTTTTGGATGCTTTGAAGGTTGCTTCTCTTACATCTAGATTTCCTTGTTCAGTTCTCATCTCATATGGCATCTCGTCTTAACCCCTCGATCTAGACTAGTGTGCCTAATCTAGGGGGATTCAAACTAGGCACCTGTTAGCACTAAACTAGACAAATGCTTGGCAACATTGGCTACAACTAGTTGAGCTAACCCCACGGGCTCAGACTACGTTATATTTATGATTGAGTGAATAGTATAATTTGTTCGGGATTAAGTCGTGAAAATGTTGCTCTTGTAATGCTAAGCAGTGGATAAAGGAAAGACAATCCATAAGGCAAAACTTGGTAGGCATAATTTTGAGGTGTTGGCTAATATGAAAACATCGAGTAACCCCTCAGCTACAAAGATGCACCATTACATGAATTCAGGCAATTGTTTTGAATCGATGCATTGACTAATAATTAAATTTGTAGATTGCAAAATTTTTGGATTCCAATAATTATATTGGTTTACTAGCCATGTATTAGTCATTTCTAAGCAATTATCTCACCCTTTTCTTTTTGAAGTCCAGGACCACGACATATATTGTTTGTGGAAATATTGGTATATATTTGAATTCCATTTTGTGTGATCTATAATGGCATCTACATTTTCTATTTATATTGTACATGTAGATTTATTGTTTGGTGTTAATTGGCTATACTAGGAATTAATGTATTTTAAATAGTCCTAAAGTAACTAACTATTTTTACCAAGGTGTGGATGTATCATAGTCCCCATCTCTTTTCAATGTTGTGAACATAAAAAGTTTTATTTATTGACTAGCTTAATAAATGACAACTATTTATAATATTGAGGCACAAATTAAGAGAAAAAACTTTCAAAACTAATGGAAAACATGGTTACTATTCGCTTATAATTAATAATGTTGAAGGTAGAGTAGGGCACAACTTTTTGAATATCATATTTCTCCATTTTACTGAAGTTCAAATAAATATTTAAGAATACAATGTCCTTTGTAGAGTACATTTTTAGTTGGCATGTTGTGTATGACTATTTGGTTAGTTCATTTGACTGGTAGGCCCTCCACTCGTAAATGAAAATTATGCGGGCTTCATCAACAATCCTATGTATTCCTTTGTTAGGTTTGTTGCTACATTGGTTTGTCAACCATTTTAGCAACAAACATTGTTTTGTATGACAATTTAGCTTGTTTCCCATACAATGATGGTAGGTTTAAATGTTATGTTGTTTGTGATTRTGATATTTGAATTATGGTAAACAAAAAATTCTTAAGCTAAAATTACAATGTGCTCTTTGAATGTTTCTTGATCAAATTGAACTTTCCTTTTCAAGCATATGGAAGATAGGTTTTAGGTCATCCACTTGGCACCTCAACCAGAGCCAATGTAAAGGTAGTTATTTGGAAAAGCTAGCCCGAGGTGTTAGGATCATCTAATAGAGATGCACAACACTCAAGGGTCCTTGCCACTATACATAGTTGGTTTGATAAGCATGTGAATGTTGGTTATCATTGAAGGCAATGCATATTTGGATTTTGGTTGAAGGATTGTAAATTAGTAAATTACATGGTGTTTCTAGCCTTTGATATGGTTTCAAACAATTCTTAGACTTATATCTTGCAATGAGCATAATAGTGCAACTAATTATCTAAAACTTGAAACAATATATAGTGTTGTCTTTAATAACATGGTCTACCTAATTTAGCGTGATAATTTTTATTTCAATTTGGTGGTGGTCTTTAGAATATATTATATATTAGGCCCTTGTAAGTTTTAGGGAACTCAAAAATAAATAAAGGGGTTTATAACTAAGCAAAGGGACAACATGGTCTTGGGTTTATAGAGCTAAGCGTTGGTTATAGTTATATTGGCTAAGTTAGGAAATTGTAATATTTGAATGACATAATTGACGTTCAAGTTTTTTAATGTATTTCTAAGTGTTGGAGTTTTGGTTGGAAATCCAAGATTGAAATACATTTTGATATTGGAGATGGAATGTTTAGGAGTTAGAAACCCTTTTTGGTTTATAACGAGATCAAATATAAAACATGGTTGACATAAAATGATGCTTTTGTATTTTAAGGCACAAAATATATGTTTGAAACCTCATCATTGATGTCCTTGATGTTAGTGCTAGTTTGTGGGGATTATAGTACTGTTACTTAACAGTTAAAATTGGTCATATTTGGTTTCTAAATTTTTCTTTTGTTGTTAACTTAAGTAATAATTTGATATGTCAAACAATAATGCCACATTTATCAAGGTAATTTATGTTATGAGGAAAATCACTCTATGGCATGGGGTAAACCACAAAAGACAGAAATGACTGCAGAAATCAACTCTAATCTCAAGTATGCTATATAAACAAATATGCTAACAAGACAAGATAAGGAGTCTACCTCGTCCAGACGTTCAATGAAGTCCACCATTGAGCACTTGACTCAAAGCTATACACATACAACTTGTTCTCAAAAACCAAGATACGCAAGCATATGGTGATAATATATGAAGTTAACACATATACTAGCATAATCCATCGATATTCATAACAAATATGCCCATGGAATAATAATTCAAATATTTGCAAGACATTAATTGGACGAGAAAAAATTATTTCTATTAAAATGTAATCAACAGAAGTGTATGAATGACAAACTTCTCTGTTGGCACATTCAGAACCAAGAAACTAAGTCCCTTCTAGCTGGGCCTCCACCATTTCAATCCTCCACCAAAGGCAAGCTCATATAAGAGAGACAATGAGGTTCTCCATCAAATATGGAAGAGCTTGGGGGCTAAACAATGTGTTTAGACTTAAAAGGACAAAGGGATGCAGACTCAATATGAAGTGAATAATTTCTCTAGAGTAACTTTGTTCTCAAAGTTGAATTCTTCTCCTCTCTCCACATCTTGGATATGGCCCATTTATAGCCTTCAAATGGAACTGAAGGGCTGAGTCAGAACGTTTCCAGTATATGGAAGGTCAAGGATCATGGATCTCGTGATGTGACATGGAAACTCGACACCATTTTTTAATTTTGGGCACAAAACCCTATGTATGTGGGCGGGCTGTAATGGTGCAACCTGCGTATATGCATGCTGTATAGTTGTTAGGACGCGTATGTGTGGAAAAATACATTTTTTAGCTCTGGGAATTGAAAAAAGGGACTTCAAGTATGTATAGGGAAATGGAAAAGGCCTTCTGAGCAAGTTGCATGGGGTGAGACAAATCTTGCTATAAGAGATGCCCCCTAATGTGTGAGGTCAGAGGAGTATCCGCGATGGCCAAAATACAATATAATTCCCAGAAGTGGAGTAATGGAGACCCAGTTGGACGAACTAGTTGCTCATAAGAATATTACAATCCATAATGACTTTGTACACATGGCTGCCAATTTGAATTACATTGCAGATCCATGTGGAAATATACCAAACAATTGTTCATGGCCATGAATAGGCACTACAAAGGTAGATACATGCCATAGGCTGTCATAGTCATGAACAAGGCCTAGTGAAAACCAGTCTCAAAATCAATCTAAAGATATTTGTATGCAATGGAGTACAATCTGTTCTCCCATGATCACTGAAGTCATATAAGTATTGGCCCAATGAATGATAACAACATCTCAGGAAAGTTGCGACTATGAACTGATGTCTTCAAGTCTTCTACACGATCCACCAAAGGTGCAAGTCTACATCATGTGAATAAAGGAGTTGAGGTCGAACACAATGAGACTTCATTTGATTACCAGTCATTAAGGTATATCATTAACAAATGTGAGACAACCTACCGATAATGAAAGTAGGTATCAAGGCACCGAGTACATTCTTACAAGTGTGAATAAAGGAGTTGAGGTCGAACACTTGAAGAATCCATTGATCAGGAGACATTGGTGTATTCCTAATTGTCGATGGCGAGAGAACCTTCCACTGATGACTGCAAGCCTCTAGGTACTCATAGGACTCTAGGTCTCGTTTCCAGAATAGATGAGTTGAAGTTGATGGAAGGAGACCCGCTGAAAGGAGATCATTAAGGTATCTCTCATTAGTTAGCATGAGGTACAAAGAAGGAGCTTGATGATTTGGAGGAACTCAGATGAAGAACATGTTCACGAACCAACGACCCTGTGCATCTTTCACATGCACCAGATGCAAGTAGTGCATGAAAAAGACTCTTTGAATAGTAGCCAATAAGGAAAATTGTCGATAAAGGCAAGGAAACCACCAATAAGGCTAATGAAATCCAAGACACTGCATGGATCCCATTGTGTGAATAGATTTATTGTCGTCGAACACAAGGGAAACCCCCCAGTCAATGACCAATGAGGAGATGTCGATTGTTGGGTTCAAGGTTACGTACCCATAAGGAAAGTAGGACTAGAGTGTGTGTTAGGACAACGACTTCATGTAACTCTGAGAGACACTGAGGGTATGGCTGACATGCAAAGTCAAGAGTTCTAAGAAATGGCCGACACATGCTTATAGACATCCCTTGAACAAGAGCATGAGACATATGGAGGACTCTGGCAGCATAGACTCAATGATGAAACTGTGTGATGCAGGAGGCACCAATCAAACTCTCCATAGGGACTGGAAGATTAACCAGTTGGAGGAGTAAAATCTAGGTAATTAGCTCAACTTCCTAAGGTCATTCTAAACTCAAAATTTGGATGACCAGTGGACTCAAAAGTTTGTGCTCTATTCAAAGGTGACACAACTGCTGCCAACATGAGATAATACTCTTCTCCCACCCGTCTTTTTTTGTTTTTTCATAGACAAAAGAATGTTATGATACAGAGGAGGAAATGTGTGTCGCGAGTAAGCAACGGGTTCCAGTGGTGGAACATACCTATGCTCAATGCAAGGAGGTGCATGCAAGATATGGACACTCGGGGGAATTTTTCCTCATAGGGTACAGGGTGTCAAGCTACAAAGGATATAAACAAGGCTCTGCTCGGTTGATGATGCAAACTGCTGAGATAATAGACTTTTAATGTGAAAGCAAGAGCCGACAATAGGCTCAATCTTGCAAGCAAGAGAATGAGATGCAATTACAAATTAACTCCAAAGAATGTTCTTTTTTGTAAATTTAGTCCCCTAGACCCGAAAAAGTATAAAACAATACCCATGAGAACTCTTCTAGCCACTAGTGACTAGAGTGTTTTTTTTTCGAAATTAGTCTAATTGGTTTGAAAAAGGGTTAAGCTTACACCAAATAGACGTCCTTTCAAATCCAATTAACGAGTGTGAAAGAGACAAGTTCACTCAACAATATTTTCACTTTTTAATAGAGTCAGAAGAGAGCTTAACCAAGACTTGGTAATGTTGTTCTAAGTAGCATATCATGGGGGAGGCTAGGGCTCATGTGTAGGACTTCTGTGGAAAGTCAACAACTCACAGACATCTTGTTAAATTTGGCAACATCGACAATCATTCTCCAATGAGAGGCCATATGGGCCACCCTGAGGCTAGCTAGAGAGATTTGGAGAATCAACCAGTCTTGTGAGGTATTGACAAAAGCTAGGGGGAACGGACAACCTCTGTGAGTCAAACTTAAAGTCAGGACGAATGAGATGCTATGTGAGTCTAATGAAAAATTCATGGGGAACATACAACCTCTCTGACCATAGACAGTCTAGTGCAAAAGTCAGGGGGAACATACAACCTTTGTGAGCATAGACAGACTAGTGCAAAAGTCAGGGGGAACATACAACCTCTATGAGCCTAGTCAAACCTTGTGAGCCATGAGCAAAAGTCAAGGCATCTAGCAAAATTTAGGTTGAATATAAAATTCCTATGAGCTAGAAACAAAGGATATTCCTAATATTGCAAATGATGTAATTGTATTGATCTAGTGCGTTGGCACATGTAAACATTATCCACCATGAAGAGAATTTTGAATTGCCTTGTCAAGAGTTGTAACTAAAGTCTTGAGTCTAGTTCTATGTTAGAACTAAATTGTAATGTTGAGTTGTAACTAAAGTCTTGAGTCTAGTTCTATGTTAGAACTAAAGTGTAATGTTGAGTTGCAACTAAAGTCTTGAGTCTAGTTCTATGTTAGAACTAAAGTGTAATGTTGAGTTGCAACTAAAGTCTTGAGTCTAGTTCTATTTTAGAACTAAAGTGTAATGCTGAGTTGCAACTAAAGTCTTGAGTATAGTTCTATTTTAGAACTAAAGTGTAATGCTGAGTTGCAACTAAAGTCTTAAGTCTAGTTCTAAGTTCGAATTAAAGCATGTTAGTCTCAAGTCTAGTTCTAAGTTCGAACTAAAGTGTAATGCTGAGTTGTAACCAATCTCAAGTCTAGTTCTAAGTTCGAACTAAAGTGTAATGCTGAGTTGTAACCAATCTCAAGTCTAGTTCTAAGTTCGAACTAAAGTGTAAAGCTGAGTTGTAACCAATATCAAGTCGAGTTCTAAGTTCGAACTAAAGCATGAAGTTGCGTTATGTTTAATGCATGCAATCAGGTTACTATTTCCGGCTTCCCCTCTTCCCCTCTTCAACCTATATAAGAAGAGGTCGAAACCTCTCGTCAACACAGTTCTGCAACACAATTTTGAAACACAGTTTTGAAACACAATTTTCATATGCAGGTTGAGGGTGAAGTAATAGAGGAGCACATCAGTGATAAAGAGGTAGCATATCAGAGGTGTATTTCAGCAAGGTCTTGTAAGTCTTTGTCAGGTCAGAGTCATCTTGGCAAGCTCTTTGAGAGAAGAACATTCATGGTGGATATTTGTAAGAGATCTTACATTATTAATGCAATAAAGGAATATTGTTTGCTGGGGTTTTTCTCCCTGTACAGGGTTTCCCCAGGGTATATGTGTTGTTGATATGCATGTTTACTTATCTACATAATTATTGCTATTTGATTATGATTTGGAATTGTTGAAGTGTATTAAGCCGGAATCAAAGTATTAAAGAAAATAAAAGAATTAATCTGCATAAGAAATCAAACTCATAATTTAACACATCTGACACAAGCTTGAGAAAACCTAAAGCTTTCCAAGTCGAGGAGGATAAAATACTTGCAGAGGTTACCTTATCTACAATATATCGAAGAATGCCCCTTATCTGGAAGTGTGTAGAAGAAGGAAGTTAAGGCTCTACAAGATTATTCCAATCAAAGGAAACCACCCTAGGACTTGGAGGGAGCGTACTCGAAGAGAGTGGAATTCTCCCTTATTCAGAAGGTACAAAACTAGAAATGCTAAGGACATGGTTGAAAGACACATCACCCCCCAAAAGAAGAGTTGATGGAAGATTGCATCGGTAATGTCACTTCCTTAGACTTGTCACTCTCCAAAACAAGAGTGGGATCGGCTGAAGATTGAATTAGAACGACCACTTCTTCAACCGTTGGTTGAAAAGGATGCGAGACAACAAGGTCAAGAGGTGCATCACCCCAAAAAATAGGAGTGGTGTCGGCCGAAGATTGCATCGACATGACTGCTATATCAACCAAAGAAGGAATAGAATGTTGGGAAACCAAAGACGACTTAGAACCTGTAGGGCCCCTAGGCAAGGACCACGCTTCTTGTACCACAACAGTAGCAGGGCACAAACAAGTAAGGTGATCTCCTTTGCAAAGTCTACAAAGGAACTTGGGCTTACGTCTTATACGCCGAGGCTTCTCAATCATATGAAGTCCCCCAAAATGACTTATAGTGGCTGGCGACATGCTCCCAGCATGACTTGCAGAGGCTAGTAGCAGATCTCCAACATGACTTGTAGAGGTTGGTGATGAATCCCCAACATGACTAGCAGAGGTTGGTGATGAATCCCCAACATGACTAGCAAAGGTTGGTGTTGTATTTGTAGTGTGACTAGCAGTGACTAGAGTTGTGCCCCCAACATGACTTGCAGTGGTTGGTTACTGGTCTTCAACATGACTTGCAACAACTGGTTACTAGTCTTCAACATGACTTGCAGAGGTTGTCGACCAATCTCCAACATGACTAGCAAAGGTTTGTGATATAATGCYAGTATGACTAGGAGTGACTGGACTGGCAGCAGTTGGTTGCAACATTTGAGACCAGGCTTCCGGGAAAGATCAGTTTTGAGAAATTGYAGGCCAGGAAGGGTTCTAGTATGCACCATGGCCTTGTCCGACAGGAAAGTATCCTCCTCCAAAATGATTCATAAAGGGTTGTAAGGGCATCATCACCGAGGAAGCCACTTGCAAAGAGAAAGTGACATGACAAGGGTTACTCAGGTGAGGATATATGTTTCCCCTAGACGAAGGAACTTCGTGAAGGGGGTTGCCCATACTATAAAACTCACTCCCCTTGGATGAAAGACCAGAGGAAAGACGAAGATCCGCCATGGGAAAAGTGTTCGTAGGAACCAACATAGCGAAAGAAGGATAGATGGACGGTATGTAATAAGTAGAATGACCGCCCATTTGAGCACTTGCTCATGGAAAAGTGAAGCTAGGATTGGATCCATAGGAAGGCACTGCTTGCACATTGGTTATATCATAGTGGCTTAGTTGCCTGACAAAGCCTGAAATCTTGAAAGCACCGCCTCTCACAGAGGTAAAGGTACTAGCAAGACCCCCATATACGAATAGATCCCCATAAATATCTCTAACGCTAAGAAGGTATTGGAGGGATATCTCCTCAACCAACTTCGCACGACCTCGTGCTTAAATTCGGTGTGAGCGGATCCTCCTGACGTCACCAATTATATAATGGATTTCACCACTCCCTTAGTCAGACACATATGTTAATTTTAATAGCCTTGGAGAAGTCTACTCACAAAATCCTATTCCAAGGCTCTAAATCTTAAGCTAGTTTGTGCACCGTGAAAAATAAAATCGTTTCTAATCAATTTTGAATTTATCAGCATTACTTTTAGTGGATTTTTTTACTCAAAAGATGTGGTTGTGAAACTGATGATGTTATGACTCAACGAGCAAAATAAATGAATATGAATATAATGCAAAGTCCTAAATTCAATTCTCAATAATTGGTAAGATTTAAAAAAATGCAACTTTCAATTCAACTCTGCGGATTTCAAATAAGACACAATATTTCCATATATGTATCAAGATCAATGATAAGAACCCAAAAGATCAAATGCCATAATGCAAAATGTATTATTTTTTGTATTTTCAATATAAAGGAAATGAAAATACAAGGACTGAACAACAACTTGATATATAAACCCTACTGTAAGCAAAAGAGACAAACCAAGCATGATATCAAGAAGCAAACACCCAACCCAAGATGCAAGGACAACTAATGAAACAAGATGATGAGAAAGAAAAACCTCTCGAAAATTCAACCAAAGAAAGGTTTCCTATCACTCTGCAGGCACTTAAAAATTATAAGAGAGACCCAAGAAGACTCAACAACCATCAAAACTTACCCAACACACACCAAACTCAATAATAAAGCAAACAAGGATGATGTATGTGATTGTTTAAGAAAAAACCGCTTATGTACGTGCCCTATAAAACGACAACTCGCTTATGTACGCGTCTGTCA
Source organism: Picea mariana (assembly GCA_032191745.1). NCBI lineage: Eukaryota > Viridiplantae > Streptophyta > Pinopsida > Pinales > Pinaceae > Picea > Picea mariana. The sequence continues at coordinate 478,564 of JASDQU010012430.1, forward strand.
AGGGAAAACCTGCGTATATGTATTAAAACACTGCCAGGTTAAGGATAAGGCCAAGAAACTCGGACTCAAAATCAAAATAGGTTGTCAAGCAATCAAACGACAAGAAGACTCAAGCTAACTGAGAGCAATCAAAGGAGAAAAACACTCCAAACCCCGAAAAGAAGATTCCCTCCCCACTATGGTCGCCAATTCTGTTACGAGGAAAATCACTCTATGGCATGGGGTAAACCACAACAGATGGAAATGACTGCATAAATCAACTCTAATCTTAAGTATGATATATAAACAAATATGATAACAAGACAAGATAATGAGCCTACCTTGTCCAAACGTTCGATGAAGTCCATCGTTGAGCACTTGACTCAAAGCTATACACCTTCAACTTGTCCTCAACAACCAAGATACACAAGCATATGGTGATAATATATGAAGTTAGCACATATAATAGCATAATCCATCAATATTCATAACAAATACGCCCATGGAATAATAATTCAAATATTTGCAAGACATTAATTGGACGAGAAAAGAGTATTTCTATTAAAATGTAATCAACAGAAGTGTATGAATGACAAACTTCTGTATCGGCACATTCAGAATCGAGAAACTAAGTCCCTTCCAGTTGAGCCTCCACCACTTCAATCCTCCACCAAAGGCAAGCTCATATAAGAGAGACAATGAGGTTCTCCATCAAATAGGGAAGAGCTTGGGGGCTGAACAATGTGTTCAGACTTAAAAGGACAAAGGGATGCAAACTCAATGTGAAGTGAATAATTTCTCTAGAGTAACTTTGCTCTCAAAGGTTAATTCTTCTCCTCTCTCCACATCTTAGATATGGCCCATTTATAGCCTTCAAATGGGACTAAAGGGCCGAGTTAGAACGTTTCCAGTATATGGAAGGTCAAGGATCATGGATCTCATGACGTGACATGGGAACCCAACGCCATTTTTTAATTTTGGGCACAAACTCAATGTACGCGGGCTGTAATGGTGCAACATGCGTATACACATGTTGTATAGCTGTTAGGGCACGTATGTGTGGAAAAATACAATTTTTAGCTCTGGGAATTGAAAAAAGGGACTTCAAGTCTACATAGGGAAATGGGAAAGGCCTTTTGAGCAAGTTGCATGGGGTGAGGCAAATCTCGCTATAACAATTTATGATATAGTCTTGGAAATGGTTTTCATTTGTAGTTTAAGCTGTCTAGAAATACAATATGTATTTCTACATGTCAGAGTTTTGTGTTGGATATGCATGATTGAATTACATTTTCTGAAGTTTTGATCTTGGATTTGGAATGTTGGGAGTCATAAAGCTTTTTTTGGTTTATAATAAGCTCAAATATAAAACATAGTTGAGGTAAATGGATGCTTTTATGTTTGAAGCATAAAATATATGTATGAAACCTCTTAACTAACATTCTTCATGCTAGTGCTAGTTTATAGGGATTTTAGTGCCCTTAAAAAATTGACGTGTCAAATAATAAATATGTTTTTGCAGTTTAAGATATCTTATTTGCATACATTGTCAAGACTTGGATTGAAAACAACCAGTGTGCAATGCCCCTTCACCACATCCCAACTTTCCTTATCTATTTGCAAATTGATTGAAAATCCATGAGTGTTTATGGCTAACCAAATTCCTTGACATTTCATAGAAGCATACCCTCACAAGAGGTAAAATTAGATGTTACTTGTGTTATTATATTGTTTGTAACCCGAGAATAATTATTTCTATATACTCTTTTGGGCACTTTTTTTTTTTTTTTGGTCTATTGCTCTCATTGAACATAGTTTTATGTTCATGTGCATACCTATCTTGTTTGATTTGATTTCACTAAGATCAATGGAAATATATGTTGGCACAATGAGAATTAAAGTCTTTTTTTCCAAGTCACTCCTCTCTTATTGTAACTTTTATCATCATGAATCATGTTTAACTTATGCCATTTGATACCTTTATGCATATTTGTTGGCCAATGGATACAAATTTGGCAATTTTAGATATTTCAACCTACATCTCTTTATATTCTAGAAGTACATGGGAATGCTTAGTGTTGTGCTTAGTGTTGAAACTTAGGAGTAAGAAACCTTTTTGACCAATCTTTGTCTTTCACTTCAGATTTCTAAGAACGAGTATTTGTTTGAGTTGAAATGCTTGGGTGTGGCTTAAATTGTATAAGTTCACCTTTTTGCAACATTTTGTCAATCATATTTATACAAGAGAAGGGTTCTCTTTTGTATATTTGCTCCTATGATCACCATTTTATGCCAAAAAAAAAATAAATAAATAAAATAATAGATTAAGTATAGACGTTCATCTTAACTCAAGCTTCCTATGATGCATATTTGAGAAAATGCTACGCATAGGCAACAAATCAATGTACTTATGAAATTTTGTACCATAGTTATTCATTCAKTGAGTAAGTATGGAATAAATGTATTAAATTTTAGATTTAAAATTTAAAATTTATGCTTTGGTTGTATATATCATTAATTTTAAAATTTAATGATGAAAAAATTACATTCCTTTTTATCCCCTTCCAAACTTTAATTTGAATAACATCATCCATTTGTTTCAATTTATTTTCATTGATTAAAACGAGAAAGACTAAACTGCTCATAATCCTTGTTTATATTAAATTTATTATAATTGTAAGTTTTAATTTTATAATGACACATCCTTAAAGTAAAGTTAGCTAACTTGAATTAATATTACCTTAATTCAATTAAGATGACACATGTGTTCACATATTTGATGCATGCAATGATTTTATTCACATGTACACAAAACAAATTATCATTACTCACTATCCCAGTGATACTTCATTTGGAACAAGAAAAGGAAAAGTTTTGTTATCCTTTTAAATTCAATTCTGTTTGGATGGATGAACCAAATTTTATTAACTTAGTGAGATCAAATTGGAATGGATTGTTGGGAACAGAGACTTTAAATCCTATGGATTCACTGGTTAAAAAACTTAAACTATTTAAGTCTTTGGTGATTAGCTGGGAAAGAAAGAAAAAATTATTAGTAAAGGAAGAATTGGTGAAGTTAGAAGTTGAATTAGACACACTATACACTGAATTTCTCGAGGGCTTTGAGAAGGAGGACGACAAATTATTGGTACTAGAAAAAGAAAAGAGGAAATTGGACCTCCTAAGCCAGGAGGAGGAAACTCAGAGACAAAAGAGTAGGATAAACTGGCTTGCTTCAGGATACATGAATACTAAGTTTTTTCATGCTTATGCAAATTCTAGAAAACAAACTAGTACCATCTGGGATATTACTAAGGAAGATGGATCAGTGATCACAAGTAATCAAGGACTACAAAATGAAGCAGTTGGATATTTTCAGCATATCTTCAAGGCTCAAGATAATCTTACTATATCCAATCAATTGTCAGTTATTAGGAATTATCCAAGGATTTTCTCAGAGGAGGAAGGCCTCAGATTGCCTGACCCAATTACCTTATCTGAAATTTTGACAACTCTCAAAGGTTTCAATGCATCAAAAATTCCTGGGCCGAATGGCTGGACTGTAGAATTTTTTCTGGCCTTCTTTGATCTATTGGGTAATGAAATTCTGGAGATGGTTGAAGAATCTAGGCAGGAAGGTAGGGTTATTGGAGCATTGAATGCTACCTTTCTTACACTTATTTCGAAGAGTGATATGCCAGAATCCTTTGGAGGATATAGACCAATTGCACTCTGCAATTTGGCGTACAATATCATCACAAAAATTATTGCAACCAGAATAAAAACCTCTCTATCAATTGGTATTTCAAAGGAACAATTCGGTTTTCTGGAGGGTAGACAAATTACGGATGCCATTGGAGTAGTACAGGAAGCCTTACATAGTATCAAGGTAAAAAATATCAAAGCATTGGTCCTTAAACTAGATTTGATAAAGGCTTATGACATAGTGGATTGGAGTTTTCTAAGGTTAGTATTATTACAAGTGGGTATGAGTTTAGAAGCTACATATTGGATTATGGGGTGTGTTTATACGACAAATTTTGTTGTTTTGATAAATGGTAGCCCCTCCAGTTTCTTTAAAAGTACAATGGACTTGAGGCAAGGGTGCCCATTATCTCCCTTACTCTTTCTACTTGTTGTAGAAGGGTTGAGTAGATCCATACAAGAGCAGGTTATGGAAAAGAAAATAGAAGGAGTTTTAGTGGCAAAAGGGATAAGAACTACACACTTGTTGTTTGTGGATGATGTAATTTTATTCGGGAATGGAGCCATCACAAAATGGGAAGCTTATAAGGAGGTACTTGATCTATTCTGCAAGGCGACAAGGATGTCCTTCAGTCCACATAAGTCTTTATTCCTAGAAGCAGGATGGTTAGTTGACGAGCTTACAATTTTGAAGGAGATTATGCCCTTCGAAGTAAAACCATTAGATGTTGGATTTAAGTACCTTGGGTTCTTCATTAAACCAAATTGCTATACAAGGGCAGACTGGAACTGGCTTGAGAAAAAAATTGAAAAAATAATCTCGAACTGGAGTCATAGGTGGCTAACTTTAGGGGGAAGGGTCACACTTGTAAAAGTTGTACAAGAAAGCATACCTGTGTAATGGATTTCTTTGGCTAAGATACCAAAAAGTATACTAAATAAAATTAGGAGGAGGATGTTTAGTTTCCTGTGGACTGGAAAAAAAGTAAAAGAAGGGATGCATTTGATAAGCTGGAAAAAGATTGCAAAACCAAAAAAGTCAAGAGGGTGGGGTATTAAAAATATCTTCTCTTTTGGAAAAGATCTAGCGGCCAAAAGTCTATGGAGGTGCCTTATGGTGCCTAGTCTATGGCATGAATTGATACATAAAAAATACCTAAAGAAGAAAATTGTTGTTGAGTGGTTCAAGGAAGGCTGGAAAAATTGGACTGGTATTTCAAATAGTTGGAGAGCACTTACATAATCAATAACTATTATAACTGATTGGATGGTCTGGAAGCCTGGAAATGGGAGGGACATCGAAATTGGAGTTGATCCAATGTTTGGGTCCCATTCATATTATAAAATTTTAAGGAATCTCTTATATTTACTGAAGGCACAAGGTATAGAATTCCTTGCACAAGCATGGACAATAGATTTGGAGGATACAAGTCACATAAGCTGGAAAAAGGCAGAGACATTAGGAATAGAAGGAGGACACAAAGAGGAATGGAATAAATATGTTAAGGGTTTAGTTGGATCTGGATTTGAATTAAATACTGAAAAAGATACATTATTGTGGTCATGGGATACTAAAGGAGGACAGGTAAATGCCAAACAAGCTTATGAAGTACAATTGATGGAGGAGTTGGAGGAAGGTCCATCGTTCTGGTACACTGAACTCTGGAAGTGGTAGTTACCTCTCAAAGTTAAACTTTTTGTTTGGTTAATGCTTGAACAAAAAATTCTTACTTGGGAAAATTTGGCCAAAAGAGGTATAATTGGGCCTAGTAGATGCATTATTTGTGGGAACAATGAGGAAACTTTGAATCACCTTTTTGTTGAGTGCAGATTTACCAAAGACATTTGGTTTTCAATTTTAAAGGACTTAAAACTAAATAGTACTTGGGAAGGAGGCCAAATTGTTGAGTGTTATAAAAAATGGATAAGGAAGTTGGAATAATGGATAGAAATCCCTTGTTATATATGCTGGGAGATTTGGAAGCACTTGAACCTGGTTATTTTTGAAGACCATCCTCCTACACTGGTCAGGGTATGCAACAGTATACTACAAGACTTGAGAGAAAACAAAAAATCACAACCTGCACAACTTAGTAGGATTGATAGGCCTCCTATACTTGACTGGGATCTGGAAGTGGGGTTCTTTGACAGAGCCTCACAAGACAAGGGTGCTAAATGTGGGGCTGGAGCTATTTTAAAATGTCCAGAAATGGGTACCTTTAGACTTAAGATGAATTGTGGTAGTGGAACTAACACCAAGGGTGAACTCCTAGCCATGTGGTGTATCTTATTTTTTGCATGTTATAAAAAGGTTACAACTGGTAAGTGATTCAAAGATTATTATTGACTAGTTTTCTAATGAAAACAATCTACAGGTGGTTTCTCTACAACCTTGGATGACTAAAATTTGAGTGTTGAGCGGGAAGTCTCAACAACTAAAAACTCAACACATATGTAGATAATATAACAAGGAAGCTGACCATCTCTCAAAACAAGCATTGTTACTGGATGATGATGGATTATACTATGCAGTGGGTACAAAAGTACAAACAAAGAATTTCGAAAGATTACCCATCAATTAATATAACATTGCTGAAAGGATGAAGAAACTATTATTTTTTGTTTTTTGAACTTGGCAAGTAAAAACAGAAGAAATATACTACTTTGATTGTACCTAAATTTTATAGTATGTTAGAGGAACTGTATTGTGAACAATACTTATATCTCTTAGTATTTTTGATATTGTAAAAAATGAACTAAAAGTTATGTTCCAGAAGTCAGATTTTGTAAAAGACTTTGTTATATTCACTAATATAAGTATTTTTTTCTTATTGAAAAAAAAACATCACAAAGTGTGCTCTTCTAAATTAAGTTTTATCCGCAAGGATATTATTCACGTAATACTTGGACACAATTTTTTTTATTAGTCTCACTCTACCATCACATAACATCACACAATATGCTCTTTTAAATAAAGTTTTTTCAAGTAAAAGGAATAAAATATTTTACTTTGATTCTAATATAAAAAAAATTAGATAAATTGTTGATCAATGATATTGTTGAGATATATTAGGGGTGGCAGGCACAGAAGGATCAATAACATCACACAATATGTTCTTTTAAATAAAGTTTTTTCAAGTAAAAGGAATAAAATATTTAACTTTGATTCTAATATAATAAAAAAATTAGATAAATTGTTGATCAGTGATATTGTTGAGATATATTAGGGGTGGCAGGTGTAGGAGGATCATTTTGGATCCTAAATGAAAGAAAGAAACAACGTTTGAGTGGGGGTTAGAGAAAACAACAAACAATTAGGATGAAGTGCTTGCTTTTTTTTAGGGGTTGAGAACCTTTGACTCAAGATGTAGTAGAAATCTTCTTGTTATTATAGACTCGATGATTGTCATTAACCTTATGAATAATTCTTCTCCTCGAAGTGATGCTAAGTTCGCTAGAAAAATTCTCATAATTCAAAAGGAAGCAAGTAGGTTTGATAATATTGAGTACTTTCATGTGCTAAGGGAGCACAATTGTCAAGTGGATCACCTTGCCAATCTTGGATGCAGGTTGAATGAAGGAACATTGTAGATAAAAGACGGGATCTTTTGTTATCCCATCCCATAGTTTTCCATGAATATATTGAACATTGCATTCCTTCCACATATCAAAGGTGGCAAGGTCTATTTCAAGTCATAACATGCATTCATATTCCCCTCATCCACTCTGTACACTCACAAGCTCTGGTGTTAATATGGAGTTGGGTTAATCAATTCACAAGGGTGGTGGGGATTTATGCAGGTAGGATTATGGATGTCATCATTGGTAATCGCTTGGGATTGGAATTAAACCACATGGAATTGCATAGGCTCAACCTTCAATTCCTAGGAAGCATCAAATCCCATGTGAGGCCTCTTGTTGTCAAATTAGGGATAAATTCTCCCAACTCCAATCATCGTGGCCTTCACATAGATTGGGTATGCTCTGAATTTTGAAGGAAATGAATTCATGGGGTTTGTAGGCTTTGTGTCTGGGGGTTTAATTTCAAGGGAAAGTGCTCTTGGCATTAAGGGGGAGCCAAGTAGATATGGAAATTTCCTGTCTCCCAACATTCTTTGGAGAGTCAGTTCTCTCACCCTCAAAGAATAGTACTTTGCACCGAGATAAGGCTATATGACATATAGCTTTTTGAATTTTGGGTTTGTTATGGTTGTGTAAGACTAGGAATAAGGTTTATGCTTTTAGTAAATCTGTTTATGATTTTGGACTCTTAAGTTTGGGTTGTTGTCTCACCTCGGGCCCGGGGCTACTCCTTAAGAGACCAATTCACTATGGAAATTTGAAATTATCATTGTTGTTGGGATATACAGATAGTATCAACAACCACCCACAACCCAGACATTTCCCTCTTTGTGAAATTTACGATAGTCACAAGATTTTGAGGATGCATGAGGAATTGATAGCGTGTAATAATACATCAATTTTTTTGGTAACATGGAAAGTACATGCACTGGAGGACATTCATAATAGTGCATATGGGATGGTAATAGAGATTCTATTGCAACAAAAAAGACAAATTCAGGCACTATAAGTTGATTGTAATTTGCTTCGCAACATGGTTACAAATTTGAGTAGGGATTCACAGTCTATATCCTCAAATGTGAGGATGTCAATGGGATTAGCATCAAGAGAACTCAAAGAGGAAGAGGATGTCCATCAATTACATGTAGATATGGATATGGATGGAATGATCCTAGTAGAATCTCATCATTCACTAAGTGGGCAAGAAGAAGCCCACATTAAACATGTGTTCCTTTAAGCACAATTTTCTTTTATGTTTTGTAAATCAAAATTGTTTCTAGGTGTCTTATATATGATATATACTAGTAAGAAAGTTGGGACATTCTCCGCGAAGGATAAAAGTCTTCTTTTTGTAGTAGTTTTTAAAAATTTTGGACTTCTGATGAACATTTTGGTGTTGTCACTATAAGGAGAACACCTTCTAGTAGAGGTTTTTAGTGTTACAAAATTTGGCAAGATTTCTAATGGACCGAGTTTCTGCTTTATTTCACAGAAGTATAGACAACAACAAGGGCATAACCTATTAGAGAGATATGGAAGATACCACACTACCTCGTCTAACACCTTCTTTGCTTGGTTCCAAATGCAATTGCTTATCTAGGTGACCCAGAATCGGTTGACCAAGAATCTGTTTACCTCGTTGACCCATAACCATGTTACCTTATTTACCCAACAATGGATAGGGGTGAGTGTTACAAAAATATTCCCTTGTGGATAGGTGAACTTTCCCTTGGAGTACATACCCCTCTACCAAGACAGAAAACTACCTTTGGACACTACCATTCCTATAGATTCATTTTATCCATAAAAAAAGAGAGAAGGAGAGGAAGTATGATGTACCTCACTTAGGATGTTTGTCCAAGCTGCTCCAATTTGCAAGTTCCAAACAATACCTGCAAACATAGAAATTATACTGAGCCTCAATGCATTTAACATAACGTGCACCCCAATGCTTGTATAATTATTACGTATCGGTGTTTGTTTTACCATGTTCATCGAAGGGTAGTGAAATTTAAAATATTCGAGGTGAGATGTTGACACCATTATTTTTACTAAGAACCAATGTGTATGTTATAATAAAAGAACCAATGCATACATTATATTTAGAGATCCAGTGCATATAATATGCAATGAACCAAATGCTTAAAATATCAAAATAAACCAAAAGTACACACCATGTACAATAACGTGAGCATGGAGCACAACTCCAAGATAGATAAGTTACACAATAACTCCTTAAAGAACATGAGAACCTTCTCCAAATAACCAAATATATTCATACAACACAATTCACATGTCTACAACAATGAATACATGATCTCTATATATACCTATTCACACCTATGCATGAGGCCCCTTTACTATTAGGCCGACCCTATTACATATATATTTACACATTACATGTACATTTAGCCCCATATATGCCCCCCCTTGGGGTCATATCATATACATTTAACCTTATATAGTCCCCCTTTGGGTCAAAACATAGTATCCTCCTAGAAAAAGCTTTGTCCTCAAAGCTTTTCAATTAAAGGATCACAAGTGATGAAACCAAGTAATATGATTTTCTTATGTTCTCACTTTCTTCTTTCCATTGATGATGATCCATCCATCCAAAATCAATTATTTTCGGTTGTAATCCTTGGCGGCTAGTTGTTGCATAATTTTCTTTCCTTTGATTCCATGTATTGTTGTTGAAGCTTCTTCAGTTTGTAGTAGATGTTGGTCTATGATAATATATTGTTGAATAATGGTTTTCTGATGCCATATTCCATTAATATTGATGAGTGTCCCATCTTCTTCCTTGATAATGTTGATATTGATCTTTTTGTCTTCCTTGAAATCTTTCTTGATAATGAGGGTGTCGATATGGTTTCACATTTGATGGTTTTTCTTCATTCTGCACACCCATTTCATCTATCTTCTTTTCATAGACAATGGAATCCTCTATCCTCTTTCCTTGGTCTTTGATTACTTTAGCCTTGGAGATAATACCATCATATTTGACATGTACATCCTCTAGATGAAGTTCAACTTCTTCAATTTTATTTTGGTGACCTTCTTGAATTTTGTCTTCTTTCTCCTTTTGAAGTTGCAATGTCACCCCATTTATCAAATTCTGATGTCCTTCTTCAATTCCGAATTGCATTTTTGATTTTACCTCATTAGTATTTAGGGATTCCTCAACCTTCTTGTAAATTTCCTCTTCAAGTCTTTTGATAGTTTCTTCATCTAATATCATTTCTTTTTCTTGATTTTAATAATGTTTTTTTTCTTCTTTCAATCTCTTAACCTCATCCAATAGTTTTTTATAATTGCTTCATAATCTACATATTTCTTCATCTTTCTTTTGCAATTTTTTCCTTGACTCATTTTTTTCCAACTTCCCATCGGTAATGTTTTCTTTCTTTATGTTCTTAACCTCAATGAGTGACTCATTAAGGGATTGCATCTTGGCAAACCCATCATCTTTCTTAATAATATATTTTCTTAGTTCTTCATTTTCCTTTTGCAATTTGGAGACTTTTTCTTTTGCCTCTTTTAACTCATCTTGAATTATGTACATTGCCTCCATTTTTGTATCCTCAATCCATTTATTTGAGAATAGTTTTTCAAATTCTTCCCATATGAGGTTCCATCTAGTATCCTTATCCATACTCATCCACCACTTTCAAGCTTTACCAAAAATATAAAAACTTCTTGTTTAAATATTCCTATCATATTCTTTTACAAACCTCAACCATTCCATAGGATTCATTTCGTCTTTATCTTCATCTCCTATAAATTCAGGTATTTCCATTGATTCTTATATGAGGTCGAACCATAATCCTCAACTTCCAACCTCAATATATTAATGATAATGATCTCAAATAGTTATAATCCTTGCTCCAATATAATATTATATGTTTTCTTTTTCCAATGGTTTTTAAATAAGCTCAATCAGACATCCTAATCAAAAGTTATGATAGTTTTAAGTGAACATACCTTTGAAACCCCGATTTGGAGTATATCCTCCTCGCCGACCTTCCTTCTGATGTATCTCTGAAATTTCAGCCCTTCTGAGTCTAAAATTTCAGTCTGTATTACTCTGATGTATCTTCTATGCAATGCCACAGGTTTGACCAAAATTTTAGGTGTCAAATGAAAGTTATGATAACTTTCCCAAACCTTGTTGATTTTTGGACTATTCCTGAGAGAGAACTTGTACATAATGACACACGTCCAATATTTGATAATTGATTATGAAATTCTTACCAAAAATACTACAAACTATTCTCTTTCAAATGCAACTAGTCTCATGAAATTTGAATCCTCAACGAAGAAGATATTATTGTTTTACCTAGAACACATGTTTGAGATTAGTTATAGGACTAGTCAAAAACCCTATCTTCCACAGGGTATATCTCCGAAATTAAATTTACACAAAAGATGATATTTTTACCAAAGATACCTTGATATGTCTTATAAATAACCTCCAAGTTTCGTTATCTAAATCATCCTAGAAAAAAATTTATAGCGAAAATGCTAAGATGACTTTCTTGGATAAGAAAAACCCTAGAATCTATGCTCTGATACCAAATGTAATGAACCAAATGCTTAAAATATCAAAATAAAACAGAAGTACACACCATGTCCAACAATGTGAGCGTGGAGCACAAGTCCAAGATAGATAAGTTACACAATAACTCCTTGAAGAATATGACAAACTCCTCCAAATAACCAAATACATTCATACATCACAATTCACATGTCTACAATAATGAATACATGATCTCTATATATACATATTCACACCTACACATGAGGCCCCTTTACTATTAGGCCAACCATATTACATATATATTTACACATGACATGTACATTTAGCCCCATATATGCCCCCCTTAGGGTCATATCATATACACTTAACCCTATATATTCCCCTTTTGGGTCATAGCATAATAAAAGTAACGCACTGACGTGTACATTATATTTAGTTCCCTAGTGTATATTTTAAACATGAGCACCATACAATTTTGAAACGACAAATATTATTGTACATTATGTTGTTTATGAAACAAAGTTTTTTTCTCAATAGTTCATACCGATGCGTTATTATAATTAATGTGCATCGGTGCGTATGACTACTCAAAACTCACCACTTTCTATATTATGGTATGCACCGTCCAATGAGTTCATAAGAATACATTGCACTGATATGTATATGTTTTACTTAATTGTTTTTTGACAAATTTTCAATTAATCATTTCAAAGTCAAATATTTTTTATAATAATATTGTTTTTTTTTTTTAGTTTTTTTATTGCATTTTGATATAATGATTGCATTAATGCGTTATCCAACGAATTGCACCTCTGTTAATTATAACAATGTAAATCATCCACATACTAAGTATTCAACAACACAACGTTTTACAACATTCAACAATGCAATAAAATAAGAAACCCATTTTGTTATATACAAATAGGAGACCTGTAACAACCCAATTTGATTTTTTTATGATCATAACTTGTTAAGTTAAATTGAATTAATTATTGAAATAAATATATTTGAATCATTTTTATTTTATTTTATTATTTAATGGTAGGTGAGGGAATTAATGGGGGATAAGGCAATTGGGAATTGAATGAGGGAGGGGGATTCGAGAAAGGAGGATAAGGCAAGGGGTAGGGGACTTGGAAGAGGTATTTTTTTTTTTTTAATTTTATTTTTATCTGGGAAAAACATTGGGAAAAGGAGGAAGGGGGGAGGAGACTAGAAGCCAAAAATTTCTATGGGGATCTTTACTAGGGCATTTGTGTTGCTGAGATTTTGGGCTCGGGGGTCAGGAAATCTGATTTTCTGGAGCTAGGGAACCAAAGAGGCTTTGTTCCTAACTAGCTGGGAGGAAACAATTTCAAGCAGTTTTAGTTTCAAGCTTTTGGTAACAGACTGTTCAACAACTCAAAGGGCTTCATCTTCAAGAGGTATTTTACTAGTCCACTATGTTGTTTTAATCAAGTTATAAATATGAGATTTTGTTGTCAATGTGAAATATAAGAATTAAATTCCTGGAAATTGTTGTTAATAAATTTATTATTTAGACTTACACATGATATTTGATTATAGTTGTACTTTTAGTTATGAATCCCAGGGATTAAGATCTTACAAATGGTATCAGAGCCCAGTTCCAAAATTGGGACTAGGGCCTAACCACTCTTGGGACATAAAGTTTAGATATATTGTCCTAACCACCATAACCAGAAATTTAAACAACCTGTAAAATTTTTAAGAAGATCCATTAAACAATCAAAACCAACTCAGATTTTTAACATAGTCTAGAACTGGGAATCACCCTAAAACACCTCGTTATCCCCTGTCCTAGGGATAACCAAGGATATTATGTCTCGAGGCCCATAGGTCATAGACATGGAGCACCAAGAGCCATATTGACTTGATCTTGGCCCTGGGGGGGCATCCTTTCTTCAACGCCTTCCATCTATCAACAAAAGAAACATCCATCCCATTGGCCTGGTTCTGGAGTAGCAGTTGGTCTTGCTCCATGAGGTAAAGAGTCTAAGTATCATGGTATGTGTCACTCTGATTCTCAAAACATTTGAATATGTGCATTTAATTCTCTTTTTCTTCATGACATTTGCTTGGACATTATGCCTTTTAACTTGCCCATACCTGGGGGGGATGACAGAGTGCCTTAACAATTTGGTTCCCTTAAGGATGAGTTTCCACTGGGTGGGTTCCCTTCAGGATGAGTTGCTAGTAAGAGTTGTATCTTGCCTTGTGAGAAGAAGGGGATAAAGGCCCATAGGGTAAAAGTAGTTGGCAAAAGTTAAAAGCCAAGATCAAACCTTGAGATGCTTTGCCCAAGGATCCTCGAGAAAGAAATAAAGGGCTTCTTAGCAAGAAAAAGGGGGGACCCATAAAACAAAATAAAACTCAAGACCTAGTTGGTGGATCGGGGGTCTCATCATGAGCCAGCCTATTAGGTCCATGGGCATGTAGTGATATGACACTACTATTCATCTGGTCACCATGCCAGGGTAGTGGCTCTTGGTGGCATACCCAAGAGAAAGGGGGTCTCATCACAAGCCAACCTTCTCATCTCCGTGAAATGCTTGTGAGTAATGTTGTCACCACTGGTCACCAGGCCAGAGCAGTGTCCTTCAGTTATTCTCTTGAAAGAAAAAACAATAAGACAAAGAGTAAAAAGGAATTTAATGGGCTAGTAAACAATTGCATCCATGACAAGGTGCAACTCACCCTCTACAGAGGCACCCACATGTGAGACCTACATTTCCCTGTGATCACGTCACCCCTTGCCCAAACATCCCCAACACCATCTCATGTATTTACATGACTTAGATTGGTATTCACATGGAAGCACCTCACACCTAAGGAGAATTAGCCCAATAGGACATCCTAAGACTCTCTCCAAACCTGGCTTGTTAAATAACATAACGTCTTTGAGCACTTGTCTAGGAAAAGAGGGGTTTAATGCACATGTTTGGGTAACTTGATTATTGGATGTGATTGACATTGCCATGATCCCTGTGACTTATGAGCCCATGTAGGGCGTAGTTGTTGTTGTTGCAGGACCATGCCCGACAGAAAGGTACATATGGGGAGATGATTAGCTCAGACCTCCATAGGGATAAAATCCCACCAAATGGATGCTGAGACCCCAGCCAGGGGCAAAGAGATACTGGAGGCTTACACCAGAGAAAAGGGAGGACCTTCCACCAGAGGCACTTTGGCAGGCTTAGACCCAGGGGGATCTTGCCCTCCCACCATGACGTTGGCCCTTGAAATCCCATGATGTCATCATTCTGAGCCTTGACATCATCCAGTTGGGGTTTTAGGCATGAAGACGGCTTTGGTTGGCACGTGTGCCAGTTTTTGAGGGGTTTTGAGCCCCAACGTTTCACTTTGGAGGCCTAGCATTCTAAGAGGGGGCCCAACGTCACCCTAGGAAGGGCACGACGTCACCCTAAAAAGATA
This sequence comes from Picea mariana, assembly GCA_032191745.1. Taxonomy (NCBI): domain Eukaryota; kingdom Viridiplantae; phylum Streptophyta; class Pinopsida; order Pinales; family Pinaceae; genus Picea; species Picea mariana. The sequence goes on from JASDQU010012430.1 coordinate 493,823, forward strand.
AAATTAGGGTTTTTATTGTCAATTTTATGTAAAACTGGGTTTTTGATGTAAACTGGCCATGTCGTCCTTTTTTGAACTAAAATGTAATCAAAGGTCATTTGTATTGTATAAATAAGAGATCAAACTCTCATTTTTATTCATCATCTTTCACTCACACAAGTGTGAGGTCTGAAATTCGTCCTCTTTTAAGGCTTATTGGCTAAAATAAGTGGTGCACAACTCTTGGAGGGAGCTTTTATTGGTGTATTTTTGCATTTTCATGGTGGAAAGTCTTCAACTAGGGTTTGTGACAAGATTATTCTTGGTGAAGTAAGTAGAAATATGCAATCCTTCTTTCTTTTGAATGGTTATGGTATCTTTTACTTGTTCATTTATAAGATTATGAAATTGCTAGTGTGAAACCCTAGGAAAAAAACACATGTTATTGTCCTTCTGTTAATAGCTCTTCATCTACTTGATTTTGCTAGAAGACACCTCCCTTGAAGCATATACTTGAGCCCTATATTACTAGCACTCTAGTACTATTGCTTCATTAATCTTTCATATTTTATTTTAAGCTTGACCTAAAGAAGAAGGAAAATCGCTAGGGCGTAGGGTTACCTACTTCCTGGCAACTTTTTCCTTCTAGGGTTTTGGATGATTGAGGCCTTAGGTTACTAACACCTCAACCATCCCCCCTCTTATCTTTAGATCACCCATTATCATTTTTTTACCCTAAGAATTTCCACTGCAAAAGTGACTCCATTTACCTTAAAGGCACTAGTTCATACCTTACAAGTGATTGGACTAAAACAAACTTTAAACCATCTACTTCAAGATCTCTACTAACCACTTCTAACCTTAGATTGGACTAACCTACTAACTATCTTGCTGTTGTTGCAAAAAATTGCTACAACCATCTATGACAACATCAAAAGCTTCTTAAAAGAAAGTGTTAAAGCTAATTTTACATTGCCTTCATTGCTTCTGAAAAATACTAGCATTTTGCCAAGTTTAGGTTATCATTTTTGGTCATTATTGAAGCTTTATTGAGGCATAATTGTGAATCTATTACTGTATATACATTGTTGTTATAAATATTTCTGTTACTTTATCTTTTATATCAACTTATGCTTTCATTCAAAGTCCACGGTTTTATGAAGCACTAACATCAATTGGTACTTGCAAATAGTGTTTTTCTTGTTATCTTGTTCTGGGCAGGTACACTTCACTAATACTTTGCTTCATCTTATTAAAACCTTTGGGAATTMTGATCAAAGTGACTTGTGAGAGGGGAGGGACTTTCTTGATACTCTKACCTTAGCCTTCTCAAACCCCCAGGTCACCGGGGACGTCTCCCCTGGGGTATTGCCCCTAAAGAGAAAGATGTGTCTTGTTTAGGTGACAGTGATAGGAAAACCTCATGTTACACCAATTTAGTGATCACTTTCCTTTGGCTTTGTGCAAGTACAAATTGTGTGATAAAATTTTGGCACCGTTGTTGGGGAACACTGAGTCAATTCTCCTCAAAGACGACACTTTTCAGTAAGCCTTTCCTCAAAAGCCTTTACTTTACAAAGCTTACCTGACGGCTCCACTGAGGGTGATCCCCTCATCCCTTTGATAGTTTCAAGAAAATTATCTGGCGACTCCACAAACCTCAGGGAGCTATACCAACCCTCCCAAGTCCTTTAGAAGAAAAACTCCTCGAAATTCTCCTATAGTAAAATCATTATTTGGAGGCAATCTTCCTTTGAACATGATGCCTAGCGTAGGAACTCAGAATGTTAATCCAAACCAAGATAATAACCAAAAGTAATGGTCATCCAAGCTTTTTAAATCCTTAGACATGATAAGTATACTAGGATACCCTAGGCAAATGCCCCTTAAGTATGAGAAACGATTGCCTAAATTCACTGGTAATGATGTAGTCACTGCTGAGGATCATATGAGTAATTTTTGGGCCTTCTTTTAGCTTCATCCCAGCAGTGATGATGCTGAGGATCTAGCTATGAAATTGTTCTTTTCTACCCTCCATGATGGCGCTAGACGTTGGTACAATGGTCTCCCCGATGCTAGTATTAAAACCATGGATAGATTGGAGGAAATATTCCTCAAACGATGGAGTGTCAAGGAAGACCCCAACATGCCGTTGATAAGACTGAATAACCTCACAAAACAAGAGAATGAAACCGTTAGATAATTGCATGATAAATTGGAAAATTTGATGCAGAAGATCCCAGTGAGCCATCATCCTTCTGATATTTTCCTTCTCTTTCTTTATACCAAAGCCTTTACAAGAAAACTAGGATACCTCCTTAGAGATAAAGCCCCTAAAACAATCCAAGAATCTTAAGAGGAAGCTACAAGGATTGAAGACAACCTATCATCATCTAGAGTCAAGCCTTTCTCAACCCCAAGAGTCAGAATGGATGCTAAACCTAAGATAGTCCACAATGTTGAACCTACCTCAGACATTGGTGCTAGCTTGGAAAAGCTACAACTGATTGTAGATGGCATGGTAAAAACCCAAGAACTGATGATGAATAGGATTGTCATTCTAGAAAGAACTCAACAATAAGCTCCTAGGGTTCCTTACAAAGGGCAATTTCTGAAAGGGAATCAAGTTTTTATACCAAAGAATGACCAAGAGGTTCTCAATACTTTAGCCCCTGCAAACGTAGTAGATGGAAACCCTTGGTGCTTACAGTGCAAAGAATCACATTGGAAGCATGAGTGTCCTTTCAATAATGGTGATCATGACCAAGTAAACGTTGTTAGCCATACCATTGAAAATCCTAAATATTGCCTTAATGTCACACTTGAAGAACATCAAGAAGGCATAAAGAAAGCATCCATGAATGCTAGGATGGTGGTGATAAATAACCTTGACCAAGAGTCGAGAGAAAAGTTGATAAACAAGATTTCCAAGTGTACACTAGGCAAAAAAGAATGAACCAACCTCTCTCAACTGTTCCTGCAATTTCACAGACAAGACCTTCACCTATGAACATACTTCTTCCTAAGAATCCTCCCAAGACCGACAAAGTGGATTTGAACTTTGATTTTGAAGGTGCATTGAACAAAATACACGTGACCATTCCATTAAGGGAAGTCATCAAATTTCCATCTGTAAAGGAAAGGTTTGGAAATTTCTTCAAAAGTTCAGATGAGCCAATGGACCTTCCTATCATGTTACAAGCATATCACTTTAGGGTTCAATATGATGGACATTCGCCTTTCTTCATGACCTTGAACATAGTTACCAACTTAATGAGAACTCTAAAAAGTTCTCGTTTTTTGGGGGGTCAAGTTTTTTACATCGTTTTTAAAAATGGTGCTACTGGTAGCACCCCCCTCCATTTTTAGGTGGTTTTTTGATATTTTAAATTTTCTGATACATAAGGTTTCCACTTTGTTTTTTTAAATGCTCGTTTTTTCATTTATTTTCAAATTGTTCAAATTGTTCAAATTTTTTTTTTCTCAACGATGTTTTTTCATCTATTTTCAAACTTATTTATTTATTTTTTATTCAATCCTGTTTTTAATCATATTTCCATGCTTCATCCAATGTTAAAAGTGTTGTACACCATTTATTTTTTTGAAATTAAGATTTTTCATATAATCATTTGTCCTTAATAAAGTTATGGTTCCATACATTTTAAATATAGTGGAAAATATCATTTTTAACACACTTTTTTTCCTTACTTCAATAAATAGAATATAAGTGTTCTTAAATAATCATATTTTTAAGAAAAAGGAAAAAAATAAAATTATAACCTAAAAAAAACTTTAAAAAGTTGAAAAAATCCCCCCCAAAATTAAAAACATATATAAAAAAACCCAAATTAAGAAACTTAAAATAAAAATTCTAATACAAAATTTAAATAAAAAGTAAGAAAAATAAGTTGAAAAACTTAAAACTACAACAAAAAATTTAAATTTATATCAAAAACCTTAAAAAAATAAAATTTACACCAAAAAAATTCAAAAAAATCTAAAAAAAAACATAAACCTATGTTATAATATAACAATGCTATGTTATAACAATGCTATGTTATAACAATGTTATAATATAACATTGTTACATTGCCCCAACCCCCCCACGGGCCTAGCCCAGGTCCCATTCATATTATAACTCTGTTATAATATAACATAGTTATATTATAACAATGTATACAACCTGAGTGGGCCTAATGGTTAAGAACATGTGTTTCCTCCTAAGAGGTCACAAGTTCAAATCCAGAGGGGGGTAGGGTATGTATACCTCTGTAGACTTTACCAGTCAAATCGCTGGGCGGAGGGGGGTCCCTTGTCCCACAAACAAGGGGATGTTATAATAATGATGATGATTAACGTCCACTAAGACCTAATTGATCTATCGGACGTTAAGACGGTAAGTGATTACTTGTGATTCTTTAGAATTTTGTTTCTGTGCTTGAAAAGTATTAAGAGAAGCTTTCCAAGATCACCATACTTTTGTTGAGTTAAGATGTTAGGAAGGTTGGTAGTGTGATTAAAATTTTGAAAATGAGATCTAATATGGGTATAGGCTGGACAATCTAAGAG
>JASDQU010012430.1:510981-526996 GCA_032191745.1 Picea mariana
ATGGTTAGGACTCGGGGAAATCGAGGCCGAGGGGCATCGTCGCAAGTACCACAAACGACGGCACTGCCACCACCATTGCCTGAATTAGCTCTCATTTTGCGCTCCTTAGAGGTTATTAATGAGGCATTAAAGGGACGCCAGTCAGAGGAGGTCGAAGTGGAACCCCCACCTTTTGGAGTGGGTAACCATGAAGCATCGAGGGACTCAGAGGGAGGGCCTCCACCAGGGGACATCACCAGAGAACTATAGAAAATCAAGCTCCCAAATTTTGCTGGGGGTCATGCAAGTGAATGTGCAGAGGCATGGTTGGAAGGAATGACGCGATGTTTCGCCTTAAGAGACCATACTTCCACATCAAAGGTGAAGATAACGATCTTTAAGTTGAGAGACAATGTCTTGAACTGGTGGGGTAATCTGGAGAGGCATTTGCACCTTACCCTAGACACCGTCTCGTGGGATATTTTTTAGGAGAGGTTTCAGAGGAAATATTTTCCTGCTTACTATGAGGAACAACAGGTAGGAATATTTCATGCCATAATTTAGAGAAACAGGACCGTGGAAGAGTACGAGATCATGTTCATGGAGTTAGTAAAATATGTCTCGTACATGGATACTGATCAACGACAAGCAAAAAATTTTGTGTATGGGTTGAACCCTAAGATAAGGGCCATGGTGCGGATGTGGAAACCATCGTCAGTAGTTGAAGCAATTCAAAATGCTCATTACGCGGAGGAGCATATGAGCTTAAACGGAGGTATGAGATCAACCATTCCAAAACATCCTGGATTCGTGGGGAAGGCCCCTGGGACTTTATCCAAGGGATGAAGCTCTAGGCCACCTCCTTATGGCAATAGAGTCACACCTAGAGTAGTTACAATAGGTATTTCAATGGCAACGAGTTCAATATCCCACTCATCACCAACAATGCAGGTAGGTCCACGACATTCTCAGGGAGAAACAAGCAGGGGCAGGGGCTCCAGGGGAATGAAGTCATTTTAGAGTCGTTTACAGGGAAGCACGCAGGTTCCACCCCGTGATACTTGTTGGGGGTGTGGAGGACCTCATTACCAGCGTGACTGTCCAAAGTCACAAGTAGGATTTGTGCATAGAAAAGGAAAGGCCCCGATGGGAAGAGCGAGTAGTAGCCACTAGATTTATGCAACGGTTAATAACTGCCAGACATAGTATCAATCCACTATGGTGGAGTCGTTAGGTACGCTAAATCATGTTAATGTTAAAATTTTATTTGATTCTGGTGCTATAGATAGTTTCATTTCACCTTGTGCATTAGAAAAGTGTGGGTTGGAAGCCTACGAGCACGATGACTTTAAACAAGTCGAGATGGCTTCAGGGCAAAAACAAGCAGTAGGTCCTACCGTCGATAATTGTCTAGTAGACATGGGAGTGTGTACTACTAGGTTGAAGGTGTACGTCACTTCTCTAGGGACATATGACCTAATCATTGGGATGGACTGGTTAGAAGCCCATCAAGCTTTGGTAGATTGTTTCGCGAAAAGGGTTCTTTGTGTTGACGATGAAGGAAGGTCAATAGATATCCACAGTGTACGAAGGAAGGTGTCTCTACTCTTTATCTCAACCATGAAGGTTAAACATTGCATGAGGCAAGGTTGTCGATTTTATGTAGTGGAAGAAATCAATGAAGGGAAATTATCCTCCATGGATTAGTATCCAGTATTATCGGAGTTTGAGGATGTTTTTCCAAAAGAGTTTCCAGGGTTATCTCTTGAGAGGGAGCTTGATTTTACCATTGAGCTAAAACCTGGTGCATAGTCAATTTCCAAGACACCGTATAGGATGACGACACCAAAACGTTGTGAGTTGCAGATACAGTTGAAGGAATTACTTGACTTAGGGCTAATAAGGCCTAGTGTCTCACCTTGGGGTGCACTAGTAATTTTTGTCAAGAAGAAGGATGGTTCCTTATGACTGTGTATAGATTACAAGGACTTGAACCGTGCTACAGTGAAAAATAGGTATCCAATTCCACAGACAGATGATCTCTTTGATCATATGAAAGGAGCAACAATTTTCTCAAAAAATGATATGCGATCAAGGTATCACCAGTTAAGGATTAAGGAAGGCGATATTTCTAAAACTACCTTTCAAACTCGGTTTTGGAATTTCGTGTTCGTTGTAGTACCTTTTGGTTTGAGCAATGCACCAACAGTATTCATGATCCTCGTGAATGGTGTATTCCGAAATTACTTGGACCCCATTGTACAAATCTTTCTGGATGATATCCTCATCTATTCCAAGAACGAAAGAGAACATGAGGAACACTTGAGAGTGGTGTTGTCATGCCTTAGAGAGAACAAATTTTATGGCAAGTTGTCGAAGTGTTATTTCTTCCAAAAAGAGATTCATTATTTATGTCATATCATTTCCGATGAAGGAAACTCTGTGGACCCAGAAAAGGTGAAGGCCATTATGGAAAGGCCAATGCTAAAAAATTCTCATGAGGTGAGAAGCTTCATGGGGCTAGCTGGTTATTATCGGAGATTTGTGGAAGGGTTATTTAAGATAGAGAAACCCATCACCACCTTGCAACACAAGGGGGTTTGGTATGAATGGACAAAGGAATGCAATATTTCATTCATCGAGCTTAAGAGGTTACTAACGAATGCACCAATTCTATGAATGTCATATATGGAAAAAGACTTCACAGTCTGTATGGATGCCTCGAAGCAAGGATTGGGGGCCGTGCTAATGTAGGATGGGGGAGTGATAGCGTATGCATTAAGAAAGTTGAATCAACATGAGGAGCTTTACGCTACTCATGATTTAGAATTGGCAGTTGTAATGCTAGCTATGAATCTTTGGAGGCATTATCTAGTGGGGTGAAGCTTTGAGATCAAAACAGACCATGAAAGCTTAAATCATCTCTTCATTCAAAGGGATCTCAATGCCAGGTAGAGGCGATGGAGTGATTTTATGAGTGAGTACTATTTTGGAATTTCGTACATCAAGGGAAATAAGAATGTGGTTGCGGATTCCCCGAGTAGGAGACCACGTGTCTTCTCCTTGGTGCCCTTAAAGGTTAATTCGAGAGAGCGAGTGTTGGGGAAACTTCTTGGAGATAGTTGGTAATTAAAGATTACTTCAGCCCTCCAGAGTGAGAGGCACCTAGAACCTAGGTATGAAGGATATAGCCTTGAAGCAGATGGATTGTTAAGATATCAGGAAATGATGTACATCCATGAGGGTGGGGATATTCGAAGCATCATACTCAAGGAATCCCATAGAGCACTTTACTGTGCGCATCCAGGTGTGAATAAAATGTCGCAGACTTGAAGAATCTTTTCTTCTGGTTAGGCATGAAGTGTGATGTAGTCCATTTCGTCGGCAAGTGCCTGGAGTGTTAGCAAGTGAAGGCTGATCATCACCACTCGAAAGGTCTCCTACAATTGCATGATGTTCCTATGTACAAGTGGGAAGTCATTTCTATGGATTTCATTGTGGGATTGCCATTCACATCACTAAAGCACAATGATATTCTTGTGATAGTTGATAGCATGACCAAGAGTGCTCATTTTATTCTAGTTAGAGACACTTATGATGTCACTGACGTGGCACACATGTTTATAAGTGAAGTCATCAGCTTGCATGGGTTACCCAAGAATATCATTTCAGATAGGGACTCCCGATTCACATCTAGGTTTTGGACAAGTTTGCAGTCAGGGTTGGGAACTCAGTTGAACTTAAGCACAACATATCATCCCAAAACAGATGGGAAAACTGAGAGATTAAATCAGGTTATGGAATACATGCTTAGGATGTATGTTATGGATAATCAAACCCATTGGGAGAAGTAACTACCTTTGGTAGAGTTCACCTACAATAACAATTTTCATAGCTCCATTGGAATGCCACCCTATGAAGCTCTATATGGAAGGCCATGCAGGACATCGTTGAGTTGGGAAAGATTAGAAGACCAAGTGATAGTTGGGCCATAATTGATTCAAGAGATGGAGGAACATGTGATTCATATTAGGCAATGACTAAAGGAAGCACATGATAGACATAAAAGTTATGCCGATGCACATAGGACTGACTGATGTTATAAAGTGGGAGATCAAGTTTTCATTTGTATTAGGCCTAATAAGAGTACCATTTGGTTCGAAAGGGGACAAATTTGTCGCCTTGATTTATAGGACCATTCAAAATCTAAGAGAGAATTAGACTCGTTGCCTATCATCTCGTACTGCCATCCTACTTGCATAAAATTCATAATGTTTTTCATGTATCTGTTCTACGTCATTATGTTGCTGACGAATCTCACAAACTGAATTGGAAGAAATTGCAGGTCTCCGACGCGGGAACCATCATGGTCGAACCGTTACGCATATTGGACTGTAGGGTTTGACAGCTTAGGAATCGTTTGGTAGACCAAGTTAAGGTCCATTGGGACAAGTATAGCTCAGGATCTGCTACTTGGGAGGATGCAGAGACCTTACGATGAGATCATCCCTCACTTTTTTGATGACCTCAGGAATATGTTTCCTGAAGTTGGGTGTATGTAATGCCACCTTTTGACTTAGACAACTAGAATTACTTAAGGCCTAATTGTATTTTATTTGCTTATTAACTGTGAAACTATTAATGATACACTTGAAATTTTAGACATATGGACCTTTGCGAATGTCAATTCTATGAATGTTTATCGTTATTTGAATTATGATGGATATTATGCAACCTATTTCTAGCTTGAAAATTTTGACATTTAAAGATGTTGGTACGTGGATACCGAATTGAGGATATGATTAAATGCATTTACATGATAATAATGCATAGATATGTATGAGTTTGTGTTATAGACTAATCTGCAGATCAATGGGCTATGAAATAGCCAAAGGATAATGATAATAAAAGGTTGATGTTGTGAACATCGATCGAGAAACAATATGGTATGAATCTTTGTATGTGAAATTATGTTGGTTCAAATGCATGTTATGATATGTGGACAAGTGAAGGTTTTTCAGGTGGCGAGACTGCCTGAAACTGAATAAACGATGACAAAATCCCAGCAACATAGTGCCACTATATGGTCCATGGTAGGGTGTTGACCCTAGTTCTATTAGGATGGGTGGAGGCATTTCCCACCGTGTATCCTCTAAAACCTGAAGTCATGGGAGGACAGTGTTAACTCACGCTCCCCTAGACGTGTGATGATGATTGCCAGTTTCCTGCTGGGGAAGCTTGATCAAGAGAGTTGACACTTTTGCCTATGGGTTCTATCTGGAGTTAGGTCAATATAATTGATGCTCCAAGATAGTCCAACAGAGGAAGGATATGAAAGAAAGATGGAAGTAGGTTAGGGAGCAAGGATGACTAGAAGTAGTTAAGAGTGTGTGGAGTTTCCACCTTATGGTAGAATTTCTTGATTTCCTCTTGTTCATATATATATATATATATACACACACACATATATATATATATATATATATATTCTTAACTGAACTACAATTATCTAAGTGAATGTTGCTTGTGCTAAATTATTATATTTGAGGGATTTTGCGAATATATTAGATGGTTTACTATTTTTTATGAAATGAATGGCATTACTGATTGGATTGGATGCATACAAGAATTGCTTTAGGTGTGATAATTATTGTCATTAGTTCACTTGCAAGTCCTGTATGTGCTAGCTATTCATGCATGCCTTGCACATGTACACTTGTATGTATAAGTGTTTTAAATTGATGATGTTGTTTATCTGATATGGATGTATGAACCATGTATCATTACCCTTGTATTGTAAATTACTTTAACTTTGTGACAAAGTTTCTTGAAGGGTGAGTGTATGTAACAACCCAATTTGATTTTTTTTATGATCAGAATTTGTTAAGTTAAATTAAATTGATTATTAAAACAAATATATTTGAATGATTTTATTTTATTTTATTATTTAATGGTAGGTGAGGGAATTAATGGGGGGATAAGGTAGTTGGGAATTGAATGAGGGAGGGGGATTCTAGAGAGGAGGATAAGGCATGCGGAAGGGGACTTGGAAGAGGTATTTATTTATTTATTTTTTTTAATTTTTAATTTTTTATTTATTTTCTAGGAAAAAGATTAGGAGAAGGAGGAAGGGGGAAGGAGATTGGAAGCCAAAAAGTATTTTCTGCTCAGGGCCCAGGAAATCTGATTTCCTGGAGCTAGGGAGCCGAAGAGGCTCTGTTCCTAGCTAGCTGGGAGGAAACAATTTCAGGCAGTTTTAGTTTCAAGCTTTTGGTAGCAGAATATTCAACAACTCAAAGGCCTTCATCTCAAAGGGATTCATATTCAAGCGGTATTTTACTAGTCCACTATGTTGTTTTAATCAAGTTATAAATATGAAATTTTGTTGTGAATGTGAAATATAAGATTTAAATTCCTGGAAATTGTTGTTAATAAATTTATTATTTAGACTTACACATGGTATTTGATTACAATTGTACTTTTAGTTATGAATCCCAGGGATTGAGATATTATAAGACCCATTGTCATACAAAAATGGACAATGTAAAGGTCCACAATAATAAAAATTGCAACCAATATGTAATTGTTACACTTATTGGTAACATGTCCCCATGCAATTGGGACAATATCTCGAGTAAATTAAACAAAACCCCTCATTTTCAAAGACAAATATTCCAAAAAATACAACTTGCAGTAACATTCAATTATATTGATTGTCATTCATCAGTTGAATTATTGTCATCGCTTGAGCTGCATGCATGCCTCCTTTCTTCACCATTTGTACGCGATATTGTACTTTGGTTATTTAACCTATTGTTTTCTTGATCAACTTGTTTTTTATGTTTCGCCCCTTCATCTTCCATCTACAAACATAGAAATAAACTGTAATAAGTATATCTACATTTATATATAGTAGAATATACATGATTACATAAATAAAATAATGTACTGTAGCACCAAGTCTTTCATAAACAATACACATTCTTTTGAAGCCATGTTTCATGCATTCTCTCAAAATATTCTTTGTTGGCTACATTCCATACTTTGTTTCATGCATGTTTAATACAACATGACAAAGCACATTCAATATAATTAATATAAAGTTTTCTTGTTGTTTCATTAATTATAAAACAAGGGAAATTAAACAACATAGCTACTTACATATTGTTCAATTAAACTTTCATACTTCAACATATACTCACAACCCATACTTAACCTTATATTTATCAATTCATGGGTTGGCTCCTCTTTGTATGTTAACATCTATTAGAAGACATCCATGGACAAGTGTAAATTAATTATTTAAATATAAAGGTCACAACAAACATGAAATTTTAAGAAAGACCAAAAACGTAAATACTCACAAAGTTTGCGATCAACCCTTTTATTCCTCGTTGTACTGTCTTATGTGTTGAATGGGTTCTATTTTTTTATTTCCTGCAACAAAACAATTGAAAATTAGTATTTCATGCGATAATTAAATTTGATGTACATAAAAGAATAAATAAATGATTAATACCTCCGATGCACTTTGTAGTTGGGATGGATCCTCTTGCGACGCAATTATGTTCATTTGTTTTACCATCTTCTTCTACATTTTTTTGGACATCCCTGTTGACAAGTCTTGGTTTTTCCCTTGTTTGTCCCTTGGAATTTTCAAAATCTCCCTAAAAAAAACTAGAAATCATTAGATATAAAAAATACATAATTTTTTACAAAATAAGATATCGATGTGTATAGTAACATAATATTCATCGGGGCGCCAACCATATTTATACTCTACAGTCCTTCAACCATATTTATACGCACCGATATATTATAACAATGCCATTGTGAAATTGAAAATGTTTTACAATTTTTTGAATTTAGTCGGTGCTTTATGAATTAAGAAAAGCATGACTTCCTAAGTACTGTTTATTATGCATCGTCAACCTGTGAACAAATTAAGACATGACAATTTTCATATAAAAAACAATATTATTTCCATTTTAAACTCAACGATGCTCTTTGTAAGAAAATGTGCCCCAATTCTTATCTAGGTACAATGCGCACTACCAACCACGTTTTTTTTTATAAATATTATTTCTCATTTAAATTAAGTAGTGTTGTTGACATAAAAATACGCATCAGTGCTCTTCCTATGTACATAGCGCATCGTTAACAGTGAAGACGTTAAAAAAAAACTGACATCGACACAATGGTTTGGGATGCAATGCAATGAGTGCTTTCATTGCAATAGATAAGAAACACCCATATATAAATAAACAAACCCTATAAAAAAATTTGCTAAAAAAAATTCTCCTTGTGAAATATAGAAAGAGAAAACAAAACAATAGTGAGGAAATTAGGGCTTCCAGTACTGAAGGTAAATATAAGACCCTTTTTTTTGTTCGAGAATGCACTAAAAATTATTTAAATCAAATAGAGAAACGATTAAGATCATTAATAGAATGAAATTATATACCTGAAATTTCTCCTCTGCAGATTTCTATGTGATCTACAACAATCCCTTTCAAATTTGGCTCTTAAAAAAAAATCCACCCACTCCAAAGTATTTGCTGATAAATCTACGTTGCACAAATCTCGCTTTCAAATTTTGGCAAAAAAAATAAAATAATGAATAGGGTTTTCATTTATAAACACAAAAATTGAAATTCTTGCTCATTTTTTCGTTGTATATTTTGGTGCATAGATGATAAACACGCATGCTGTTTTTTTAAAAAACTTACATTTTCAGTGCGCTATACAGTGAGTAGCACATCAGTGCCGTGTGTATGTATAACACACCGATTTATTTTTCATAATAAATTTCAACGCATTGATAGTAAGCACACATTATTTTTCTAACTTGCTTCAGTCGGTGCGGTATACAATTAGAAACTCACAGGTGCAGTGTGTAGGTAATAACGCACTATAAAAAAATTTAATTTGCAAAATGCAAATGCAAACATCTACATTTAAATTTTTTGGAGGTTTTGCTTTGTGGAGGCAATAACAGAGGTCAATATTCAATGCCTCTCTCAATTAAACGCATCGGTGCGTTTGGTTTATAAATATACAGTGCGTCTTTTTATGCTTAAGCGCACCATTAATTTATAAAGTTATTTGAAATTCTGTTTGAAGTTAGATTGTTCTATGCTTCCCAAGATAACATTTTTGGATCAAATGTAGGAAAAAATGAATTATAATATCAAATGGCCAATTCTTCATATTCCAGCTCATTCCGTATTGTTGGAAGTGCTTCAAGTTCTTTCACACCAATTGCAGTACGTCTAGATTTTATTTATAATTAATTTATCTAATTGAATTTGTGTTATGTATGCAGGTGTAGTTTAATAATTGTTCATTGAATTTTGTAGGATCAAAATTTAGGATCGAGTTCAGATGCTCAAGATATTCCGATAGTCCCAAAATTTTGCAAGCTCTTATCAAGATAAAGATACCGCAAGCAAATATTTAATGAAAATGGATAGCTGCTTTACCCTACCAATCTTAACATGCCATCTTCCAACAACTAGCCTGGGTCAATGGTATTACACCGTGAATTGGATCTCTTTTATGTAGACAACCCTGTAGGGCGTAAGAAAAAAATGACTAAGTAATTGTATTTTTGGTTTTTCAATGAAACTAATGTAAATGTATTGATTAATTGGATATTTGTTTTATAAAGTGGTTGGTTGCATGTTTATTATTAGGAAAAAAAATCGATGCTTCTAATAAGTGTTTGGTATACTGTTTGAACATATTAAATGCATTGTGTTACTAATATTATCGATGCAATGTTCAATACTTTTACAATCATGATTCTGATGATGAACGACCTGTCCACCATCTATTGTTGCACCCCACTATGATGTCAAGTCACAAGCGTGATGCGAAATAAGCATAGCTCGAAGAGGAAGCATACATAGAATAGTTGAAACAACGACCTATTCAATTCCCACTACGTCCCGAGTCACCAATTCAAAACATTTACAATAACACTAGTTCTTCACATGTTGGGGATGAAGGCAATGATATAGAGGTTGGTATGGATGATTTCTTGTGGGATACCCAATCCATGGAGGGAATGTTGTTAGATGCATTCCAACAAAATGAACTGGGGGATGGCGCTAATGTTGTAGATACCTTCTTTGAAAGTCTGAAATATGCTTCAACTGCCCCTCTCTTTGGTGGAGTACATGGGTCAAGGTCTACCTAATTAGGGACAACAATGTTACTATACAACTTCAAAGCAATGTATGGTATGTCAGACATGTGTTTCTCGACACTTTTAAGGTAACTAACCATTAAGTCCCCTATTTTCTTAAGGAATCTTGTCACACAATGAAGGAAGAAAAGGGTTGATTTTATTCATGCTTAATGGTAGTGTACATTTTTATTTCCCGCTAACTGCAGGTTACTCAAAGATAAGGTACTTTCGAGTGATAATGTCTTGCTCGATAGTTGCGCAGAGGCAAAACAAATGTTGAAAATGTTGGGTCTTGAGTACATAACATACCACGCATGTCTGAATGATTGTATTCTATTTAGAAACAAATATGCAGACAAAGAGATATGTCCAGAATGTGGGCATGACAGATACCATAAATAAATAAAAGAGGGGGGTAAGGCACATGGTCCTTCTCATAAGATATTGAGACACATGCTTATAATTCCAAGGATTCAAAGGCTCTTTCATTGCAAACAATTAGTCTTGTTGCAGGGGTGGCATGCCTCACATAGAAGTGAGTTAGGAGTTATGCGAATCCAAACATATTCAATAGCCATGAAGCATATAGAGAATACATGGCCTGATAAATTCAAAGATGAAGTATAGAGCCTACTATTGAGCATAGCTATGGATGGAGTTAACTTGTATTCCCTCCAAAACACCAAATATTCTATTTGGCCAGTGGTAGTGATCAATAACAATATCTCCCAATGGTTGTCCGTGAAGAATGAACATCTTATGTTGGATCTTATAGTCCCGGGTAGAAGACAAGTGAAGAG
The DNA here is from genome assembly GCA_032191745.1 of Picea mariana. Lineage (NCBI taxonomy): Eukaryota > Viridiplantae > Streptophyta > Pinopsida > Pinales > Pinaceae > Picea > Picea mariana. Next base: position 521,953 of record JASDQU010012430.1, read on the forward strand.
AATGGATGTCTACTTCCAACCCTTGATCGATAAATTTAAGAAACTATGGGAAGGGATACATGTATATGATGTATCAAGACCCATCCCGTCTTTTTCATTGTATGACATATGCGCATACACCACCCACGATTATCTAGGACTATGAGTTTGCTCTGGTAAGCATGTTGATTGATTTGTTTATATCTGTAATGTTATTTGGAATACTTCATTTGATGCAACTATATTTTTGACACTAACATGCTATGTATATGATAACATCGTAGGTCTTCTAACAAAAGGGTATCATGGATGTAAATGTTCTGGACCTTTTATAAAGGCTAGGTGGTCCAACCACCTAAGTTGATGTACGACTGTTCGAGGGTATTCCTCCCAGAAGACCACTCTTATATAAGAGTTGCATCTGCTTTCAATGGTAAACCAGAGAGAACCCAAATACCTAAAATAATGACACCGACAAATTGGAGGATTAGGGCATATGACACAAAGAAGGAGAAAGAAATGGTAGAATTGTTTGATTCAAATGAGGAACCTATGTTCAATGATCCTGAATTTTTTGACACCTATGTTGAGAAAATGCTTATTGGGATGAAAACAAAATCTGTATTTTATGAGCTTCCATATTGGGAGCATCTTAAGATTGTCCACTTACTAGATCTCATGCATACATTCAAAAATGTTTCATCTTCTTTATTGAGACACATATAATCAAATAAAATCGACACATTAGTTGTTAGGAGATATATTATTGCTTCAAATACTAAAAAGAGACATTGGCCAAGAAAAGAAACTAGAGGAGAGGTTGGTCCCTCTTGGTATTTTAAAAAAGGTGATGTCCCATGGATTTTGAAGAAAGATGATCTTTCTATGGTGAAGGATGTTATATTGGGTGTGAAGGCACCTTCTTTATATGGGTCGACTCTATGACATTGCTTCACCGTAGAAGGGAATTTGTCAAGGTTGAAATCACATGACCATCTAAACCTTCTAAGGGTATGTATGTTGAATACATGATTCTTCTTCTAAATTGTCAGGAAAAATATGCTATGCACCCACCATTTTATAACAATTAATGATGTGTGTGTCTATTCTGTAGTGTCATTATCCTTTGCTTGTACATGGTTGTTTGAACCATGAATTTCCCTGGGACTTGCGACGTGCCATATCAAAATTATCTGCATTCGTATGTTGGATCACATCAAAGGAGATTCATATGGCTAACATTCCACGATGGGGTCGAGAGATAGTTGAGATTATTTGTATGTTTGAGAAGGAACTGCCCATGAGTTTTATGGACTTGCAATTCCATCTTCTAATTCACCTACTTGATGAGGTTGAATTATTTGGGGTGCTCTCATGTCATTGGATGTTCTTCTTAGAGAGGTACATGAAAATATTGAAGGGGTTTGTTCGACAAAGGGAAAAACTAGAGGGCTCTATGGGAAAGGGGTACATAGTATACGAGTTATTCTATTATGCCAACAAGTACATCAAGCAAATTGATCACACAACAGGGGTAGTCGTTTGGGATGACCATCAAGATGAGGACAAAAGGGAAAGGGAGATACTCCAAACAAACAGAAAAAGATGCTTGATAAAGAGCAAGTCACTTATATTTTGTGAATTTAGTACATAGAAATTGTTTACATTGAAGTTGATAACATATATTTGATCTCATGCTATTCGTTTTGAATTCTTTTATACATCAACTAATTCAGAAATTGATGCCATCAATTAATTTGTTCCTTACAACGCAAACACAATGAACCATGGGTCGTGTTGTATGAAGAGAAAATAATGAAATGGGACAGTGACAACAGAATTCAGGCGATTGAATGGTAGAAGCATGCCTTATGCTGATCATTTAAAAGAAAATATGCCTAAAATATGTCCCAACAGTTGGGTGGCTAACCATATACAAGAGAAATATGCGGTGTGTTGACTACCCTTTTGGTCAACAGTACTTCGTCGACAAAGCGTTGCCAGCCCCCCCCTCGAATTAAACTACTTGCGCAAAGTTTCTCCTACTTATGTTAAAGATTGGCGTAAGGTTCTTGGTGAAATCATTATGGCCCTCAAACTATCACTCACATGACTTAAATTTCTTTCTCTTTGCATTCCTAGAACTTGTTATATTCTACATCTATGATTAACATTTCGACACCACACAAGTATTAAATCCTTACCACCACCCCATGTCACCCCATGCATCCCTTTATCACATGTGACCTTTTAATAAAAAAAGAAATTAAACCAATTACCTAAATGTTTATATCATGTAGAAGTGATCCCTTTTTCAAATTACCTTCCCTAACCCTCCTCATTATTTAAATTATGATGTTTTGGAGTTATGACTTTGGAATTTTCCCATACCAAATCAAAAGAAGAATATATTCTCATGTTTGCCATGCTCATATTATTCCATAAAAAGAGTTGGTTATATTATTAAAATCCCACTTCATTTACATACGTGCTCTCTCCATAATTAATAAATAACCTTACCATTTACATTTGATTAATGGTTTGGATTGACTCATTTAAAGTCCATACGATATGAATACAGGTGGCAAGAGACTAATTGAAGATACATTGCCTATGGAATTAATGATAAAGGGCATGGTTGAATTTTTTATAATGAATGGATCTAAAGGGTAAGTTATAAGATTAGATCCATTCATTATGATGGCCATTCAATTCAGGTAGTATCGAGATATTCTATAAGGAATAAAAAGGATGACAACCTCCATTCCTATCACAATTTGGTTTAATTCGGGGGTTTTATTTCCTAAGGTTCTACTCAGTATGTTTAAGAAAAAATGATGATAACAAAAACATGATGCATATGTATTAGCTGGCCATCTCGACGCACACTGTATACATGTAAGTGCAAAGAACACAAAGAATGTAAACTCAATTTAAATTGGAAAAATATAAAGAATTTACAATGTGTGCTAGCGCCTAAAGGAAGAGTGTGAGCCCATATTCGTGGTAGGCAAGATTTTTTTTTTGCGGTGTATTGGAAATAAGATAAGAAAATATACACGTAGACAAGTAAATACCAACGAGGTTTCTCAATGAATAAAGAAAATCTCCATGTGGTTTAGCCCGTCCACTTCAACCAGTGAGTTCTAAAACTATCATAACTAACAAAACTGTACATTGGACGTTATAAAATGAACAACCAGCCAACCAGCAAAAAGGGGAAAAAACTTGGAGAGGTATGCTTGGAGTGTAGTAAGATCTTTTTTTTTCTTTAAATTATCACTTATTTTTTATACATTCAGTAGGGATTGATGAAATTGTTGGCAATATGGAGTCTTGTGAAGCAACAAAGGGATGAAGCGAGGATGAGCTTTGTTGGTTTTCATAAGGTGAATAGTTTACTTGTCAGTTTGTTGTATTTACTCCTGATTTTATTCAGTGCTAATCAGTTTCTGATATGCAGGTTCTCACCTTGTTTTATCGCCACCATTGCTCCATTCCATTTTGGCTCAACTTTCTTCTTCTTTCTTTCTTGGTCTTTCTGTTGTAACTTTGTTCTAGAATGACTAAAGGCTAAACACCTGGCCCGAGTTTACGCAAAAGCTTGTAAATTCCAAAAATTCAAGAAATGTATGGAGAACATTTTTCATTGTAGATCAAAGTCTTTTGCGTTTTGAAATTGTTTCTTTCTTTATTTTCTTTTAAATCTCAACTTTCTTCATCATTTCCTTGATTCAACATTTAAAATTTAAAAAAAAAAATAAAGTAAAATAAACTAATAAATCTATTACTTTTGTAAAGTTGTGTATATAATTCCTTTTATTTTGTTTTTATTAGTCAACTTTAGTTTTAATATGTAAGTTCACTTTATTTATTAATTTTATTTGTTTTAGTATTCTTATTATTTATTACATTTTAACTTTTAAAGAAAATTAAAAATATTACATACCACAGTGTTACTCTAATTTATTTTTTTGTAGTCTTTAAAACTAATTTCTTATTTAATAAACTTTTCTTTTAATTAAATCACTTTAACACTAACATAGTTATATTAAATTTTCATTAGTTTTGTTTTACATATTTTCTTACAAAATAAATACAAAATTATTATCAAGTTATAGTCTTTCTTGTACATTTCCTTTAGTTGTTTATTTTCTTTTAAGATTTAATTTTGTTATTTCAATTTTAGGAACTCATACATAAAAGCATAAAAATCAATTTTTCTTAAAAAAAAAAGACAAAGCAAAGGGATTTCATGCTTGGACTTTAGGTTAGAGGAGATTTAGCTTGGAGTTCAATGTGTTTTCTTGTTGGGGCTCTAAACCTAGGGTGTCATTCCCGTATCTTCCCACTTAGCCCCACGGGAGGTCGATATGTTGGTGTTAGAGACTCTCTAGTCCCTTGACATCAACACGGTGTTTGGTCGTAACCCACGTGGAGAAGGTATGGATGCACTAAACATAGGGACTGAGTGCAACAACTCTGTAATAACTTCTTTGCATACCACGTTCTATTAATAATATTGCACATTTGAATTGTAACATGTATTATGTTTTCATTAATGCTTGGGTTATTAGACATATGACACTGTCCTTTATTCTCATTTTTATAGGTGCGTTTGTTCCCATCTATGTGGGCACATGAACATCATTTTCGCACTGAGTATGCTGATGATGGACACATCATACAAGATTGTGGAGTGGAGGTCAAGTTTGACCAATCTAGTCGTGCTAGCCACTGTGAAAAATCTAATAGAGGGAAAGTTAGGTTACATTGGAAAGATATAAGATATCATGCAAGTGGACTTCTCATTGTTTCATTGTGTTATTTTTTGTTGCAAGTACCTTCGATCGAAGAAATGTAAAGGAAGATCGTGATAGTGGGATAATATGTATTAACTCTAAAAAAATGTGGGTTGAAACTAAGGAGCCTTATGTTTTCCTAAAACATTGCAACCACGTATTTTTTTACCCATATGTGTTGGATGGGGATTGATGGTTCGTACTGAGACATGATTCGAGATCTAAACATTTTTTTGAGAATACCAATGTTACAATGCCAAGCG
>JASDQU010012430.1:528401-538998 GCA_032191745.1 Picea mariana
TCAGGGGCATCTAAGCCGTCAAAATCACCCGGGGATCGCACCCGGCCTGAGCCACACCAACCCTTAACATGGTTGGATTTTTTGTCCCCGCAAGTTTCGAACCGGTGACTTTAACATCACGGAGTGGCTTAACAACACACTCCGTCACCGACTGTCCTACACCTCGGGGACTTGTAAACTTTGAATATTAAAAATATAAAAAAAACATTATTATTACATCATTATCATTATTATTGGTGAATGATTATATTATAATGTTATTATTATAATATATGAAAAAGACACAATTATTCAAATCACAATCATTTCACTAATCATATTTAAATATTTTTGTTTCTAATCATGTTTAATCAACATATTGTATTTTGTTGGACAACAAACAATTCACCTTGAAGAAGAGTTAAACATTATATGGCATTAATGGTTATAACTTTTTGCAATCACACTCCAAATTAAACGATTTCATAAAAGTAAAGTTAAACATTATATGATAACTGCAAATTTAAATGAGTGATACATCTCAAATTTAACTTAAAAACATATAAATCATTAGCATACTCATAATACATTTTATAAATCAAACAACAACAACCACAACATTATATGAAAAACATAATATACATGAGCAATATACATATGAAAACACATGTCAAACATACATCTCAACAAAATATGCAATAAACATGTCATATATACATTTCAGGTCAAATATAAAACAATCAATATACGTGTCAATCGGTACCACTACTAGCTAGGTCCACCACAAGAGCCAGATGCATCAATTTCTCTGTTATTATAGGTAGAGGGTCTATCAATAATAACGTCAGAAAGAAATGTCAACATAACTACACTATCTAATGTCTCTCTATCAAGATCATCAACCTGTGAAATAGTACCTAATGTGAACATAGTGTCCAAAGCATCAAAATCTTGTGACACATGAGGAGGAGGAGGAGGAGGAGGAGGAGGATCGGTGGATGGAGACACATGTGGAGGAGGAGGAGGAGGATCGGTGGATGGTGACACACGTGGAGGAGGAGGAGGATCGATGGATGATGACACATGTGGAGGAGAAGGACAAGGATCGGTGGATGGTTACCCAAGTGGAGGAGGATTGGACGTGGATGGAGCAGACACATGTGGAGGGGGAGGAGGAGGAGGAGGAGGAGGAGGATCAGACGTGGATGTATGTTCAGACACATGTGGAGAGGAAGAAGGAGGATCAATGGATGGTGAAATTGACTCATGTGGAGGAGAAGCAAGAGGAGGAGGACCATGTGGTGGAGCACAGGATGTGGATGGGTCCACTGATGAGCCAAATGGAGTATGATCATGAGCATGACTCCTCAATCTCTCGATGATCTTGACGACGCCGACAATATGACACATAAACAATGTCATGTCACGAGGCAAACTCTTCCATATCGTAGAGCTATCTAGTACCCATAATATGTCTCTGACCGGTGCAGGTACCACTTTTTGACTAATCATGACACCACATAGGTGATCCCCCACCTCTTTCCAAACTCTCTGATTAGGCCTGTGTTTCATGCAGGGTCTCTGTACTGCAGGCTGTTCCTTTGTCTCCTCCATATCCTCATCTTGTCGGGGAGGATCATCCCCAAGATATGTGGCAATTTTTTCAAAACAATAGATAATAATAATAATAATATAATTGAAACAAAATGTTACAATAAATTACATGTGTATTAAATAAGACATAAAAATATGCAACTAGATTTATCAAAACATAACGATACTATTACCTCTCTCATCTAGTGGCTTGGCTATTGTAAATATGATGTTTTGACATTCTCTCCAATCCATCCTTATGTACATGTACTGTACAATATTGAGGACCAGATTTTCCTCTCTAGCCAATAAATCACATACATCCCTACCGACCAAAGTAATGGGAAAGTCAAGTCGGCCCTTCTTGGACAACAATTGCCCCAACATGCACATACGTGCATCAATCATAGGTCTAACATGAAAGTGGGGTACTACTGGCTGAGTGGCATGAATCCTCTAAACATTTAATGTAAATAAATTTAACGCGAGTGGGAAGAATATCGTCCCATTTAAAACGATGAGATAGTGATCTAATGCAAATCAAAACTATCTCAAAAAAATATCCAACCACCTAATCAATTGGTGCTTCTACACTAAACTATCTACATAATGAAACAAAGAGAAACTAGTGTATTTCCCATAAGAGCTAATGTGTGATAGTGCCGAGATAATAAGACACAAACACCTAACCTCCTCTCTATCAAATGAACGTATCCGCAACTGACCTCTAGGAACCTGAAACTCCGAAGAGGAACACATATCCATACAGAAATATCTTTGCACATATGTTAGTTGTATCTCTCCCGCAACACCATGTTGTAGCTCAGGGAACTAGGGCAAAGCTTCCTCCCTCCTAGAAAACCTAGTGATGAAATAAACATCCTCCTCCGTGGGATGATACCGGAAATATGGATCGACCCTAAACGTCTGTCGCCCATGATCCCAATGACGGATCAACTGCTGTAACAATGAAGGGTTCCCTACGAGGGATGTACCCTTGTAAAATTTGAGGTGGCCAACATCCATAAGAAGGGCATGTGTCTGTTGTGAAATAGGGTGAGGAAACAACTCCCTCTCCCTCTCCCTAGCATCCCACTCACATACAAATGTGTATGTCTTGACCTGTTGCTACTTCTCCTCTCATCATCGTTGTCTCTGATTCACATAAAAATATTGCTAGGAACACACACACACACACACACACACAGATAAAATAAATTGAAATTTTAAAACACACATATATAAATAATTGTATCTAAAAAAATCTAAAAGTATATTTTTTTGCAAAAATATCTAGAAGAGTAACTGGTGTGCCTAAAACAAAACCTACACACCACTGTCAGTGCTCTATATCAGACAAACAACATGGCCATATTGTGTTGTTACTAACACACACTGGTGCACCACATTTCTTGTCGCACCACCACATATTTTAGCGGTGTGACCCATAAGATGCACCACATCGTTAAATTGTGAAATAATCGGCCCGATTTCATGCTCTTTACAACACTAGTGTGTTTGTTTTACCTAAAGGCATCGCTAGGTTAAATTGTTTCATTGCAACTTAAGCAGTGTGATGTGTTAATATATACACATTAGTGCTACCGTGTTATTGTAGCATTGACACTATGTTTTGTGATACGTTGGGTTGTATAGAGCACTGGTAACATGGCATCCAATGAAACACCCCATCATGCGAAATCGCACAATATTTTCCTTGTGCAGTTCTTTTAATTGCATCGGTTCATTTCGTTAACAAAGACGCACCACTATGCTAAAATTTATGGTGCACAACATTACTGGTGCACTTTGTTAAAATGAAAGCACTAGTGCACCCATTTTACTAGAGCATCGACATGTTGCTTAGAGATGTGTTTACTTTAATAACGCATCAGAAATGGGGTCTTACAAAAGACACACTGCTATGCTTATTTTTCAAAACCTATCGTGGTGCGTGCTATTAGAATTTACGCATCGATGCTCCATGCTTATTGTCGCATTGGCATGTATTTTAGTGGTGCATCAAATAAGATGCACCGCGCTAATATATTATGCAAAATTCGACTCGGTGTCATGCTCTTTATAGCACCAATGCATTTGTTGGACCTATGGGCACCGTTAGGTTAATTTTTTTTATCGCAATTGAAGTGGTGTAATGTGTTACTATTAACACACCGTTGCTACCGTGAAATTGGAGAATTGGAGTTTTGTGCAGCGGTGCATTGAAAATCATAGAGAACTGGGCACAGGGCGTTCAATACGATGCCCTGTTATGCCAAGTCGATCAATATTTGTCTTGGTGCAGTTCTATAAACGACACCGATGCATTTGGTTAAAATGGTTTCATTGATACGTTAAATTTTATATATTTTAAAGTTAATGATGTGCTTAATTAAATGGAATGTAACAGTGCAAGGAGAAACCATAGATGCACCAGTTGTGGGGTGTTCCAAAGGATGAACCGCTTTGTTTTTAAAATTTATTGTAGTGCTCTTCCTTGAACAACAATGGTGCGTACATTTATATTAGATGCATTAGAGGCGATACTTACTGTGAATTTAATATAGGATGAATCACTTCAGGGCGAGTCGAAACGTTTAGGCAAACCACGCGAAATTGGAAAAAAAATTGAAAAAAATGCCAAATTTCAAATTTCAATTGGATGAAAATGAAAATAGTAAGGCAATAAACAATTTACCTCGATTGTTATGTCCTGAGGAGGCATGGTTTCACATTTGAGAGGAAATGAAAATTTGTTGTAATTTCCAAGATTTGGAAATGTGTGGAATCTACCAATTTACCCTTAAGCTTCTACATAATTTGGTTTACCTTGGGTACCATCCTTAGAGTGAGGGAAAGTACTCGATGGGTTCCTCTAGGATATGTATTTAATGGAAATCAAATATTGGAGCTTACGTGTTATAACAGACTACTTATCCCAACCATTGTGGAATAATAATTTTTGTATCATGTTTATTTAGGATTTACAAACTTGCAATAACTCTTTTTTTAACATGTAATTTAGCACCTCACCCTCAAAACCATAAGCAAGGATAATATATTGTTCATGGCTCATAGCCTCGTCAATAATTGGCTCACAGAGAGCGAAACATATTACAAACAAGATTTGAACGTGGGTGGGGAGGATAACATTTCTCCTCTCTAGCCACTTGAGATGGACCCAATTGACTAGCTTGCCACAACTCTAATATAAATTAAAATATGATATAAAAACATTTTTGGGGCATTGTTTTAATCTTAATGCTTAATTGTTTTAAGTGTTTATGAGGTTGTGGTCTAGTTAAAAGTTAGAGTGCTTGTTGAGATGATTAATTTAAGTTTAATAGGAAGGGGGCGCTCCCCAAGGCAATATGGTTGCCAATTTTTTTTGTAAGATACGATGTTGTGTTAATGTAATAAGTATTGATTATGTGATAATGTAATGTGATAAAACATGGTTGTCATTACCGATGTGAAGAAAAATGAAGTTGGTAATGGTGGTGTTTGTGTTTATGTAAACATTGTGTTATATTGTGATATCTCATGGTTACTTGAGCCTATGGAATTTATCCTTGGAAAATTAATGAAGTCAAATGCAAGTCCTGGGTGAATTTGAAAAAATATATACCGCTTAATCATTATTTACATGTAAAAAATAAGCATACTTCATTCACAAATGACAATTTGCCTATTTAAAAAAAGACAACATTTATCACGAAAAATAACTTTAATCACAATGTTATTTAACATGTTTTTAGTGCATGCATGCCATGCTCAATATTGCACTAAATGAACTGTGTTCTTGATAAAAACAACTTTAATTATAATGTTGTAGTTCATAGAAAGTTAAAAAGCAAACCAAAAAAATCCAAAAAATTGTTGTTAAGAAGATTTTCAATTTTGATCTACATGGATGAGGACAACTAATGAGATCTTAGGTTATCACTATGGAATTCATTGTTCAAATATGTATGTAAATAATTTTTTTTCAAACACTATGATGAAATTTATAACAAAATTTGAGACAAAAATGCAACCTTTTGTATAAGAAATGTTATTTTGACTATGTTACTAATTTAAACGATAGTTGTATGCAATTTGGTCTCTGTTTTCTTTTGAAGATTAACACAATTATAAAATATGTATCTTTGCAAAGTAAAATTCAAATAAATTATTGTAAACATGAATGGAACTATCTTATAAAGTAAATTTCAAATAAGTTTATTAGTGAATTATAGAATATATATGCCATGCATTGTAAATCAAAGAAACTTTCCTTTGACGTTATAAGCCAAATATGTCCATAAAGTGTTGTTTCATCTACTCTTGTTTCCAAGAAAAACTTTGCGGGGAAATCCAAGGGATGCTTTCCCACATTTATGGGTAGCATCTCTAATAAATTCATTGGCATAAAATATTGCACCTAACCTAGGGGATTCGTACTAGGAACTTGCTAGCATGAAACTAGCTAAATTTTCAACAATGTTTGCAATAATCGGTTGAGCTAACCCCTTGAGATTTTTGTAAAGAACATCGAGAGAAAACCCAAGAGATACTTCCCCCCACTGGATTACATCCCTTGTAAGGCATAGAATAATGCACTTAACCAATGCAGTTAACCCAAGGGGATTCAAATTATACACCTGCTCACATGATATGGACAGATTGCTTGTTAGAGGGAAAAAAGATCGGATGGAATTTGCGTTTAGAAATGTAGAAGATGAGATGGAGAAATTGCTTGTCAGATGGAGAAAAGATCGGTTGAAATCTGCCTTTATATTTTTCTCCACTCTAGTCATCGCCATGGGGCCGTTTAAATATGGCCTCATGGTAAATTTATTCTTGTTCAAAACAGATGAATCATTAGATAATTTTCATTCAAAATTAAGGTTGCTAGTTAATGTGTTATTTCCACTTATTATAGCCACCTTCATACAAAATTGAGGTTGCTTGTTATGATATGAAATTGAATGAAAGTATCATAATAGGCCTATCATTTTAGAGCTAAAACTCCATGGATACAAATGTTGTCACCTCAAAAAAATATAATTTCAGCATTTTGAATTTATTGTCCCTAAAGCTTCATGACTAGCTCAATTTTTTTCAGTTTAAGAAAGAACACTTATTTTATTCTTTTGAGATGCAATTGGTGAAGTTAATTCTACCTTTCATTTTAATTTTAAATTTGTTATATTTATAACATAAAATTAACTATACCACTCGATTCAATACAATTTACTCTCCATGATTAGCTTAAAGCTTATTGTTTAAATCAAACCATATAGTTGATTTCGTTTATAGCATCTTAGATGAACAATTGGATCACAAAACCCTTATGCATTATGATATGTTAGATAAGTTAAAAAAAACTATCCTTAAATTATATCCAATCCTTCCTTAGAGCCATGGCATATTTTTATTAGAGCTTGGAAATGAGAGCTGAGTGATATGAAGGGAATTTAATTGTCTGGCTCAGGTTAAACTTCTATATGCATACAAATTTTCCACATTATAAATGTTACGATAAAGGAGGTTTTGACGTCTAGATGTTATCGATGAAGGAGGTTGTTGTTGGAGCTTTTTGGCACTAGATTTTGGCATGGGAATAAAGGTTTCAAATTCCCCATTTCTAAAAGATTCTAGCAACTTGGAAAACTGGATTTTTTGATTGAATAAAAGACGAGGACTATTTTAAGTTAGTCATTGTGCATATGGTATGAGACATCAAAATATAGAGTTTTGAGAGGAAAAAACTTCACTGGATTCACAATCTTCCAACAATTGTATAACCATTTCCATCAAATCCCAAAGCCAATACCTTCTCAAGACTATAGGTTGAAATTTAATTGGTTGTTTCGAAGGATGTATACATCCTTTTTGGAGCATGTACTTCAAAATTCTATGTATGCAATTTGAACTATTGTTCTAGAACAATCATTAAATTGAATAAATTTTGAGGCGAGAAAATCTTGATTGAATCTCTATGAAAGGACAATGGTGAGAGTGAAAAAACAATACAAGTGAAGAAGCAACACTTGTATTAAACCATATAGTGCCTTCAATTTTGGAAGGCCTTTTCAAAGGCTCTACATGTATCTCTAACAGTTCCATCTTAGGAGTTTCCAAAGGACAACTAGGCTCTCTACATTGAAACAAAAGTCCATTTCTTCTCCATATATTTCTTTTGAGTGGGGTAATAAATCTACACTTGCTTTATGTATCACTTAGTAGCCAAACTCTTTATATTTCTTTTCAATCTTTCCAACTGTCACGTCCCCATAACGTGCCTTATGATCGTGCACCTCTTGAGGGCATGCGACACCGTGATATTTATCACTTGGCTGCTTGGAAACACCAATGATACTTCATCCAGAATACACCTCTTCACCTAGAGCATTCCCATACTTCGTTCTAGGCTACCGAAAAGTCACACTCCACTCTAGTGCAACTCTTTTATACTTAGACATTTGTTAATAGTTTAACACTTAGTCATATATAAGCATACATCCATGAACATGAAAAACCAAGAGAACAACAATGAAATAGACAAGAGAAACATAGATACAATGTGGGTGACACAAACCATGCCTAACACCCAACTAAGTCTTTATTATTGTAGAACAATTACAATATGAGCACTACTGGATCGGTTTACAACTTCGACGTAGTCACACAACTTGCCTCACCTCACCAAGTCACTCATGAAAAAATCTATCACACTAAGACTCTCTATCACAACTATATCCGCAACCACCAGTGGTGCACCTCAGATGTTCCCACAATCACAGACTTGATGTCTTTTCATTTCCACATACTTCACAGATTTCAGTTCTACCTAACACTTGCCTACAATAGACCTGCATTTCCAAACTTCCCCAAAATTTGCCCAAGAGAAGCTCACCTAACTGTGTCCACTGAATCCACCTCAAAGTAACACAAGTCCTCCCAAGTGGAATGACTTGGCTCCTTAATGGAGCTCACCCTCTTCGTCTACCGTAGAACTGCAGAGCGCTTCTTGCTCTCCTTGTCTTCCAAGTTCTTCCAAGTTTCCTTCTTTGGTTGTGCACCCTTAGTCTTATATGGACTCTAAGGGTCACTTGTGTGAAACATCATGTCTCATGGGTGTGTCGCGCCCCTTTTCAAATCATCACACTTAACCGACCTAGTGCCCCTCCATGGACCTAGTGCGCCCATCTAGCCCACACACCCATCAATTAACATGCCTCTTGGATTGACACACCCCATCCATCTAACCAACTGATTATCGCACCCCTTGGGTGAGTTAGGCCGACTCTCCTAAGTGCGCCCCACATGCCTTAGACAATTTTCCTTGGTTGTGGAACACCCAAGTCATGCCCTCAACTCTTCATCAAACCATCCATCGTTTGAATTGTGTTGCAAGGCACCTTGGGTGGAGTCACCCCTTGGCACGTCACATGCCTAAGGAACCCCAAATATCCTCTATGTGAAGACTTATGTCTCCTCATTCACACTGAACGTCCCGCCTGCTTGATTTCCTCCGTTTCAGTCTATGGTGGAAGTGTGCACGCCTGAGATTGACACCATAGCCTTACATCCTCCCCCACCTCAATTCGTTTCTATCCTTGACAACATCCACAAAATCTATGATATCCAAGTCTCTACCCAAACTCGTGCCTCTACTGCAACTAAGTCTGCTAGAAACCCCAAGTTTCATGCTAACAGGAAACCCCAAATTCTACCAAAGTGGAAACCCCAAGTTTCCATAAACCAAACTGTACTGCACCCAAATTTGTATAATATTCTGCTTGATTCAATGTGATCACTTCACCCAAATCTAAGGATGAAAGTCACCCAACTCTGCTGCACTCTCTCGTTGCGATGTTGTTGCGTTGTTACTATTCAATTTCACTGTTGATGTCACTGCCTGCTACAACTGAGTGCTGCCCACTTCACTTCAAAATTTTTCCTAAGTGTTAAACTCCCATGAACTTGTTGTTGCGTCCATATTTCAACCAACTCTTCCATGTCTCCACAAACTAATATCCACCATGCCTTGGATTGATTGGGTAACTAGTCCAACCATCGCTCCCAACTCATGAGAATGCACTTCCTCATGCCCAAAAATAATATTTTATGTCGCATCTCCGTCACTCTGTCCAACTCCAAACACTAAGGCAAGTTCCCATCATTTCCTCATTACTGCTGCCATCATTTGATCTTTGTCAAGGAAATCCTCCACTATGTCTAAGTGATACACTTCAAACCTACTGGCGCATCCGTATTCTGACACTTCCTTTCATAATTCAGTTCATCCACAAAATGATCTTAGACTAAGGCAAGGTCGCTCCTCACCTTGCTGCACTACAGAGTCACCCCAAAGCAAAGTCATCCATGACAACTTGACTCCATTTTTCACCTCATGGGACAATTATTCAATCTTCCCTAAGAACTACACATCCAGACTGCCTTTTCCCAACTACTTCATCACCCAACCATGCTGCTACATCTAAATATCTATGCCATGGAATGGTTAGGCTTCACCCTCAAATATGATGCCCAACACAAGAGGAATTCCCATGCATAAGGACTCTCTTCATGCTGCAATATACTTGTCCACACAATCCTCCAAACGATGGCAATCCCTCAACTCGCCTCCTTTTTTCAAGTCACTCTTCTGTAACTCAACATCTGCAATGAGTGTGGCCAATGTGCCTACACTCCTCAAACTGTCCCAATGAAGTGTCCAAAGTGCTCCAAGTAGAATGAGTCACCTTAAATAACTTCCATGCCTTAGGCACATTCACACCAATACTTATGCCAACCTCAACCAACGACCCCCTCTAGATATCTAAGTCATCGCATAATCATCTGCAAGCCACCAAGGTGCACTCTGCCTCATCCAATGTCCCATACCAAAGGTGAGTGAACACCACCCAAGTCACTTGGTATACATTCTACCCATTCATGTTGACTGCCAACAATTCTTGGTCGATTTCCTTGCTGGCTCCATCTGTCTCTTATAACAAAAATTCCTTACTCCTCT
>JASDQU010012431.1:0-17030 GCA_032191745.1 Picea mariana
TCAATGCTTTCTTAGATTAGTTTGATTTCAGCAACATAGATTAGATTAGATTAGTTCTACTTCAGTCCTGCATATACAGTGCATGTGCTTCGTCAGTCTACGTACCCCGGGTTGACAATTAAATGGTTGGGCAAGTACTACAACGTTATTATAACGACATATATTTCGCCTAACACTGGCGAAGTGACAACACATGTTCATCTGACTTAGAAGAAGCACTGGAGAACTGGTAGAACCGTATGTACAAAGTATCTACAAGAAGATGTGTTAGGCTAAACAAAGAAGTTCGCTGGATTGGCACATCAGTGAGTAATCTACCCACATTTGATGGGTTGAACCCTTTAGAGAATTTTTGATCAAAATTTGAGACAAGTGTACCAACACAAAAAAAGTTGTTGTAAATGGATGAGGCCATGAAAGCCACACCAACAAGATGGTGGGGAGTGCACAAGGGAAACATCACAGTCTTGACACAATGTCAAACTTTGATGACAATGCAGTTTTCAACACAAGAAGGAAGTTGTAAAGTAAGATACACAGGTCGAAGTTGCCCAAAGGACCACATACATAGTTGAAAAGAGGCTTGGAGTGACGTTCCTAGAGAAAAATGGGTACACAGATTCATCAATATGCTAAATACCACCCCGATTAACAGGTAACTTCAAGCAAAGCTCCACCTCGTCACTTCAGAATAGGAAGGTATGATCCAAAATTTATAACCAACTTTTTGTTTGAAAGTGAATTTCCTTCAGTAGATCGAGCAATATAGATGGTGAAATAGAAAGTATTTAAGGAGGCATCTGGCATCCCTTTTGAGCAAGAAGAGGATGAATGGACTATGCCCCTCCATAAACTGCAGATCTGCTACAACATTAATGCTGACGAAGACGATGATCCTAGGAAGGGGAATATCGCAGAAATAGAAGGCTAGAGAGATGTGGAAGGACCAGGAGTGGAACTGCCATTCATTGGACAACCAATAAAGATAAAGAAAGTCAATATTGGGACAGAGGAGATACCAAAGCTTGCCAATGTCGGAGATTACTGGGACGCTGCTACCAGATGTCGGAGTATCAGGACTTGTTCCCAACCAAGTTCACTGATATGAAGGGTATCAAAGGACCTATGGGAGAGATGAGAATACCTTTGAAAGAAGATGCAAAGACATTCAAGCAAAGACCCTACAGACTAAACCCGAAATATAAGGAAAAAGTGAAGATTGAGCTCGACAAAATGCTGGAAGCAGGGATTATTGAACCTGTCGAGGAGTCGGAGTGGATTAGCCCCATGGTAGTGAAAGATAAGAAGACATGTGAGATCAGGATTTGCATAGATATCAGGAAGTTGAATGATGCTTTTCTATATGATCCTTTCCCTACATCATTCACAGACGAAGTGTTGGATAACGTGGGAGGCGAAGAAGTATATTCTTTTACAGATGGATTTTCAGGATACCATCAGATCCGCATCGCCAAGGAGGACCACCATAAGACTACATTTTCCATAGAGTGGGGATCCTACCAATATACAATAATGCCATTTGGATTGAAGAATGCCTTAGCCATCTTTTCCAGGGTGGTGGTTGAAGCGTTCAAAGAATTTTTTCATAAGTTATTAGAAGCATACTTTGATGACTGGATTGTTTTCAGTTTGTAGAAAAATCATATTGAATGTCCAAGGCTAATGCTGGATAAATGCTAGAAGTGTCAAATTTATTTGAATTTGAATAAATGCATCTTATTCTCACCATTTGGAGTATTATTAGGTCATACTGTATGCAAGAAAGGATTGTTGGTGGATCCATCCAAGATTGCAATTATAGTTGATTTGCCACCACCTACTTCAGTCAAACAACTATGCATTGTGCTAGGACATACTGGCTATTTCAGGAAATTTATAAAAGGATATGCTCAGATTACTATGCCAATGGAGAAGTTATTAAATAAAGACTATCAATTCGGTTGGACAAAAGAATGCCAGCAGAGCTTCGACACACTGAAACAAAAGATGGTAATTGCACCTATTCTAGTCTTTCCAGACTGGAGCAAGGAATTTCATGCGCATGTTGATGCATCTTCCATTGCATTAGGAGAAGTACTGGAACAACTTAGAGAAGGAGACATTGATCATCCATTAGAATTTTCCAGCAAGAAGTTGTCCATAGCTGAAGTTAATTACACCACTACAGAGAGAGAGGGACTAGCCATGGTGTATGTGTTGAAACAATTCCGCCACTACTTGTTAGGAGGACACTTTAAAATGTTTACTGATCACTCTATGTTGAAGTACCTAGTCAACAAGCCACTGTTGGGGGGGAGAATCTACATATGGCTTCTACTATTTCAAGAGTATGATTTTGAGATCATAGTTAAGCCAGGAAAATGAACAAGGGCCCAGACCACCTATCGAGGTTGGAACATGGCGAAGAACCTACCAGTCTGGAGGATACATTACCAGATGCACAACTGATTTCCATTATAAATATTGATGACCACTTCATAGACATAGTCTAGTTCCTATCAACAAGAATGGCTCCGAGTGAGTATACAATCTCCTAGAAAAAACAGCTAGTGGTGTGCATTGCAGATTTTTCACTGATAGCTGGTCAGCTATATAAAATAGGACCTGATGAGCTACTATAAATAGAGTGCTAGATGATCCTTGTAGAATCTCATGAAGGCATCACAAGAGGACATTAAGCAGGGAAAGAAACTGCGTAGAAGGTTCTATGAGCTGGCCTTTGGTGGCCTACGTTACATAGAGATGCTAAAGAATATACCAAAGCATGCGATGTATTCCAGTGAGTTGGAAAACCATCCCGAAGAGATGAGATGCCATTAGCACCATAGATGAAACTACGGGAATTTGAAAAATGGACCATTGACTTCATTGGACCTATAAACCCACTAGGAAAGCACACAAGAGCAAGGTATATTATCACTGCGACAAAATACTTGACTAGATGGGTGGAAGCAAGAGCAATCAAGGACTGTAGTGCAACTACAGCTGTGAGTTTTATATTTGATGACATAATAAGAAATTTTGGATGCCCTAATGTCCTTATGAGTGATCAAGGTACACACTTCATCAATAAGACAGTTGCAGCCTTGACAGAAGAATTTGCAGTCCACCATTAGAAGAGTACACCTTACCATCCACAAGAAAATAGAATGGTTGAAGCATTCAACAAGATCTCAGAGATAGCATTGACAAATATTTGTAGCATGAACAGGGATGACTGGGATTTAAGAGTAACAACAGTACTCTGGGCTTATAGAACCAATTACAAGAAATTAACAATGCAAACCCATTTCAAGTTGGTTTATGGTCTTGAAGTTGTTGTCCCGATGGAGTACTTGGTATTGAGATTAATAATTGTTGCATTTACAGATATGGATGATACTGGCACTGTTCATGAGAGGCTAGCATAGTTAATCGAACTAGAAGAAAACAGATTCATTGTAGACTTCCATCAACAAGTTCAGAAGCAACGAGAAAATGCCTACCATGACAGGCACATCAAGAAAAAGATATTCAGGTTGTTGGGTATGTGTTATATTCTTTACATGAGTAGTAGTGTCTGAGCACCTGCGTTGGGCGCGCAGGGGGGCAGAGCCCCCCACGCGGGGGTTCAGGGGTAGTGCCCCTGAATTTATTTTTTTTCGGGCCGACATATTTCCGGGACCACATGATATTAGGTGGTTTTTCGACACATGGTTTTTTGCCGATGGTTTTCTATTTCCAGTTAAGGAATTAGGGTTTTGGACTAATCCAGGTCATTGGGTTAGGGTTTTGGATGCCGCTGGCTCCTATATGTATATTGTATTGTAAACAGTGTAAAACAATGTATGAATATAATATATGCTGGTTTTCCCGGTTTGGGTTTCCAGGTGAAAAATATCTGTGTAATGTTTGTATTTGCCATTGTATCTTTTCTATTATTTTCTGAATATCAGTTTGCAGTAGACATTGTATAAGGTTAGAATTTACACAGGCAAGGTGATTTAGTACTGGTATATGGAAATAAGTTTATCAAACACCCCGAGAAGTTCACAATGCATTGGCTTGGACCATATGAGATTGCCTACGTCACAGAAGGAAGAGTTGCACAGCTGAAGATGTTGAATGGAGAATGGAAAGAAGGATTGGTGAATGTGAGTCGGTTGAAGTTGCACTATGACAACCAACTACCTCACAGTTCCAAGTAAAAGCTCGAGGAAAAGGGTTTAGGTACTAGGTGTAGCTGAAACTGGGTACCAAACACATAAAATACATTATGCACAAGGACAGGAAGGAGGCATAAAGCAGAAAGTAAAGGCTACACTGGCCAGTCCAAAGTCAAAGTAAAAAAAAAGGAGCAGATCTGAAGTGCCTCAGAACAAGTCACAGGTGAGTTTTGGGGTCTGTTGGCCCTTGTTTATGAAAGGAAATGGAGAAAAAAGAAGAAAATGTAAAAAGTGAACTTCGTGGGAGACACAGTGATTGTCACTAGGTTGAAGTAAGCAAAAGAGTAGAAAAGATGGAGCGAAGTGTGGAAAAGCAAGCCGTTAGATGAGGAGATCAAGGATGACAAATCAATAAGGAAGATGGACCGAGGATGACTCAGGAAGTGGAAAAAGCCAACATTGAATGCTTTGGAGCACCACACGAGAAGGAAGGAAAGACAGGCTGGCGAAGTCCAAAAAAAGTGGATCAAGTTGACCTAGGTTCTTAGACACCTAGGGTTTTGGTACTTAGGGTTTTTACACCTAGGTTTTGGCCTAAGGCTATCAGTGACGTATTGTAATGTATAAACAAAGGTCAAGAGGACCTGGGTTAAGGGGGGGTATGATATTGTTATTGATTTAGCTCTATTGTTGTGGTGAGAGTTCATTGTATTATGAGAGAGAAGTGTTGAAGCCTTCTGGTATTGTAAGATCTTCAGCTGGGTGTGAAGATCAGATCCTGTAGCTGGGCGTGCAGGAGGGGGGAGAGAAATATAGAAGGAGAGAGACGATCTGCTGGCCAAGAGTGCAGATCAGAACTGTAAGATTTATCTTAATATATCATAAGCATAGTTCTGTGGATGTATCCCTAGAGAGAGGGTGAACCGTGTACATCTTGTGTTGTGTGAGTGATTAATGCTTTGATCTCTGTCATTATTATACTATTATTTGCATTACTATGTTAGATCAAGATCTATAGTTGTGAATAGTAGATTTCCCTGGTAAATGATATATGAATACCATGATTGTTGTTATACAAGATCCCCTTGATATTCCCCTGGTTGTAGACATCTTTGTCCTGCAACCCCCTCATCGTTGCTTTGGGTGAGACTGCATTTGCTTTGTAGGTGTTGTCGAAAGGACCAGTAGCTAGGGCTTGTTGGTGCGCTCTTGGAGTGAACCCTGGGTTTGCCTCTGTGCCACCAATCCTTTCCATAAAACTTCCTCATATCGATCTTAGGAAAGTTATTGGTCTTCAACCCAAAGTTGGAGTTTCTCCAGTCTTGATTCATCTTCCTTGTGTCCTCATCATGAATTTTATGGGACAAATTTTCACTTTCAGATGTCCTGTCTATCAGGAAATTTTTTAATCCTTCCATGATCTCCCTTTTAAAACCATCCATCTCAGTATTCATTATTTCCTCCAACTTATCTTTAGTTGAATCCATCATTCCTTGTAGTTCATATTTTGTTAGTATCTTCTTTTGTAAATCATTTATGTCCCTGCACATTTCTTCACCTTCATCAAGAGTCCAAGTAGGACTATCTAGAGGCTTATTTGGTGTAAAAGTTCCCTTTTTTGGTGGCATGTTGGCTAAGTATCACTTTTAAACCTTTATTTTGAGGTGGTTCTGCTAGACAATCTTTCTTCTAATGTATCTCCAAAAGTTTGGCCCTTCTAGGTCTAAAAATTTATTTTTTGTAGTTCTATGATACATCTTCTCTCCAATTCCATAGGTCTGATCAAAATTGGATGTTCCAAGTGGAAGTTATGGTAACTTCCCCACACCTTGTTGATTTTTTTCCCTTCTACAAGAGCGTACTTGTAAAGCATGCTAAGAGCACAATATCTGATATTTTATTCTGAAACTTGTACCCAAAATACTACAGACTATCCATTATCCAATGAAACTAGTCTCACTTAATTTGGATACTCATTGAAGAATATATCATTGTTTTACTCGGAACACCTATTTGAGAATAGTTAATATGACTAGTTAGATACCCTATATGTACAGGGTGTATCTACAAATGTAGGATGACCCAGAATATGAATTTTTTATCACAACTACCTTGATAATTTTTGTGAGTATCCTCTAATTTTCATGGTCTTAAACATTATAAAATAAAGTTTATAGCTAGAATTATGCGATGACTAAATTCAAGATGATTCCAGAACCCTATCTTACATAGGCTATATCCATGAAAGTATAATGCCTCAAGAGATGAAATTTGAGCCCCATGTACCTTGATCTGTCTACTAAATATCCTCCAAGAGGTTCCTTTTGAAACGTTGTAGAAATAAAGGTATAGAAAAAATTACAAGTTGTCTCATATGTAGCAGCGAAACCCCAAGACCTTGAGCTCTAATACCAAATGTTAAGAAACAAATATCAAAATAACATAAAAAAAACCTCATAATAAGTACTCAACGCCTTGAAAAAGAGATAATTTTAGATAATAAGCCTCTTCCACGGGGCAACCTCCTTATACACCACATAAATTTCCAAATACAAGATGATTCCAAATGAAAAGGTATCCTTGATATATATAAGAGAATAGGAGGTACAATTACAACTAATGGACCCAAGCTAACATAAATAAAATAAGATTACTAATTTAATATGCCCCAATTAAGGGGTAACGTGCCACTATTTAGGCCTTAACACTATATCTCTATCTTGATGCTCTTCTAGAAATCCTTGATGTTGCAAGACTTCAACAAAATTTGTTGAAGAGGTTATTACTAAGGGTTTCTAAGACCCCATATCCCAATGGTAAGATCCACTTTCATTTTATATTCTCTAACCATATTTAAAAAAAAAATACTTTTCAGATTTCATTGTAATCAAGTGATCTAGGGTTTATTTCAAGTCTTATTTTTAGAATTATATCACTTAACCTAAGTTTCTATGCTAATCCTTGTTTCAATCCTTCATTACTTGAGTTCAATTTGAAGATTGACCTCTTTCTTTTGGTTTATAATCCATTCAATTTTGTTATTGTAGGTATAATCAAGCTATGATTTGCATCATCTATATAGATTTGCACTTACACTTATTACAATCAATTAACTCACTCACAAAGGGTTTCATCAAAAATATGAATGCATTCCTAAAACTATGGTAATGATAAAATATTCTCTCAATTTTATTTTCTTTCATAATTAGATGGGTCAGTGCCTTGAAAAAGACACCATATTCTTCCGTTGTTTAATCTCACACATCGTTTTAACTCTTCTTTCTAAATGATCAATCTAAGCACTTGTGAGACTAATTTGGTTTAAGCTCAATTATTTGGTATTTACATGCTCTCTTTTCTTGGTTGCCTTAACACTTTAATGTTGAGAATTTAATGTTATAGTCTAAAGGTACTTCTAGGTAATCATTAAGCACATATTTTGAGCATTATACACAATAAACACATTCTAAAGGTTACAAATTTCTCTTATGGTGCAATTTGATTGGATACACTACGCTCAAAAGTCAATTAGATGTTGTTGATACATGGTACCTCTCATTTGTTTGTTCTAAGTTGATATGACAATTTATGTGCTCCTAATGTTGATGGGTTTCTTCATAGTGGATTCATAATTGATTTTGTGGTAGATCATCTTGCTACCCATAATATTTCAACTATGGATACTTGTGAGAATTAAAATTTTCTGAATTATGGGTTTGCATATCAACACTCTCACCTTTTCATTCGGTTAACAGTCTCACAAGAAAGTGGAGATAAGTATTAACAATACACTTGTGTGATAATCATTGATAATTATGGTGAATGAATGGTTCATGGAATACTAGCATACTCATTGTTTTTTAATCCTTTTTCTATTGTTTCAATAACAATTTTCACAAATGTTTTCTCATCAAATGGTGTTATAACTAGTGCATGGTGGTTGTTCAACACATTTAAAATTTGGAATTCTTTATGAACACTTAATAATTTTCACATTTGACACCATTGTAAAAATTAATACTTAGCACAAAAATTCACTATATACATTGGCTTAACATTACTAAGTTGTGTCATGTATCTTTCACACAGTTTATGAAACATTGGGTTCAAGTCACCTTCATGGTTTTTTGTCATCTCTAGTTCAACATGTGTCAATTGGATGTCTTGGAATAGCAATGTTGAGAACTCCATGAGCTTGGAATTTGAGGGAGGTTTTCACATTCCTTAAGAAATTTCTTCCAGTGATTTGATTAGATTAGGTTTTTTCAATCTAATAAAAGAAACTTTCACCCTATACTAAAAAATTAGGCTTGGAATGTCATAGGGATTCCCTGCTAGGCTAGGATTTCCTTATTTTAAATAATGGAGCCGTTGATACTGAGAGGGGCGTGAATCAGTATCAAGTACAATTTAAAACCTTTTTCAATTTATCATTAAACCATTCAACTATATCCAATGAGAAATGAACAATAGAATAAGAGTTACACCAATACACCACAATACACCATGCACAATATATGAGAAATAATCAACAGTTATTGTTCAAGGGAAGTAATGACTTCCAAAGGTAGCTACAGCTTCCAAATGTAAAGGGAGGGATAAACCTCCAACAGGAAGATACAATCCTCCAATATCAAGAGAGATTTGAACTCTCCATCCTTTCCCCTTCCTTCTACCCAAGAATATATGANCCTGATAATGCTTCCTGAGACTTCTTCAATTTCTACAATTATTCAATTCTTGGAGTACTCTGATCCTATAGATAATATTACTCAATGTATTCTCTGAAACTCCTCCAATTTTTACTCCTTGAATCCTCCCCCAAAGGAGGTTATAGAAAGAATGGTAGACTTTATTCAATTATGGTCTGTTCAGAAGACCCAACTTGTACAGAATGCCCCGTGCTCAATATTTAACATATGATCGTGAAACTTGCACAAAACAAACTACAGTCCATACTCTTTCCAATGGAAGTGGTCCCACTTAATTTGGATTCTATATGAAGAAGATATGACTTTTTTTATCCGGAACACTTGTTTATTGACTAGCTTCAGGACTGGTCACAAACCATATCTTCCACAGAGTGTATCTCCATAATTATAGTGAATCAAGAGCTGAAATGTTAACCAGAGGTACCTTGATATGTGTTCTCAATACCATAGCGAGTTCACCATTTGAATCGTTCTAGAAAAAACGTTATAGCAAAAATGGTAAGACTTATTGAAAATAACATACCTTAGAACACATCACCAAAAGACTTCATCCTCCCTTGAAATCCGGCCTTCTTTTACTTCTTATTTTCTCTTAAATTCGACTTGTATCAAATGAATGTATAATGATGTTTATTTATAACATTTATGTCACTTCCTTTTAACATTAGGTCCGACCTGACACTTTCTTATTTTGTAATTCTTTTCTGTAATTATCTTCAGGGCCTACATGTACAATTCACTTTGTCATCTTCAAAAATTCATTTCTCCTCAACCATGAGGATCCACATGACATGCCACATACCACCAGAAACAACATGATGTATACTATCCATCCATGGGTGTTGTATCTGCATGTGCATTTTCCTTCATGTCCAAATACCTTCATCAATCTTGCGGTCCAAAACCCATGACTAGGGTTGACATCAATGACAACAACCAATCTTCCAACAGGAGCAAGACCACTAAAGTGACAGTGGGTGGATTTCTTGATAGTGCCCCTTGGATATTCCAATAAGGTTAAGAATGTTTCTTGTAGGGAGTGTGTGTGTGTGTGTGTGTGTACTCTCTCTCTCTCTCCCTACAGGGAAAATATCCTCATTTTAGCGATTGAATCTATGTATATTTGAACAATAACAAAAAACAATTCATCCTAAGGCACCACATTCAATAAAAGGGTTTTTATTGAGTTGATTATAATTTCAATTTAGAAGTCATTGAGTCAAACTCCATCACCTACCCATTCATCAATATTTATACCCAAATACCTCTGGAAGTGAAAGATCTAGATTAAAATCTTAGACATAGACACATAATCACCTTGAAACTTGCTTAAGACCCCCGAGCCCCATTCTTATACACACAATAAAAAAATTCTTTAATCACTATTGAATGAGATTCCTGTAATATTCTGTAGGATCCAATGATTTAGGGGCTTGAAGAAACAAAAAAAACTTCACTTATGCATCTGCACTTGATCGACCCATATCTAATAACTGTAGAATTCCTGTAGAAACCCCGATAGATCTAGAATTCTAGTTAAATTGAACACAAACAATTTGCTGATATTTAAGTGATGACAGAAAGTTTTTTCTCCATAAATCAGAGAATTATATTAATAAAAAATGAATATACATGAGCAACCATCCTCAAAAAGAAGAGAGGAGGTGAATATATAGAATTTCCAACATAGAAATTCTAGTAAAAAAAACCTAGAAATAGCTAAAATAGGTGTCATAAGCTAAGGGAGACCACATAGTTCGACCTAGACCACTAAAGATACATATCACACTCATTGATGTCCACAAGAGTCAAGTTATGTGCATTATCTCACTTAAGCTCACTTAACTGACAACAGAAGCAGTTCCAACTCACTTAACTGACCCGAAATAGTAGTTACTAATAATAGTAACGGAAAAAATCATTAATTAACGAATAAATCTATCACTCAAAGAGGAGGTGCACATTCCCCAATAATAGATGAGTTTTTTCATGGGGAAGTTGGAATAAATCATGAATAAATCAATAAAATCAAGAATAAATCGAGAAAATCAAGAACCGAGAGTTGAGTCTTGATCTAAAATTAGCAATTTTCCCTAAAATCTAGGGATGTGGAGCCCTTCTTCTCTATGTGGCCAAATTAGGTGAAATAAAGTGTAAATGAATGTATTAACCAAGATATAGGAGTCTAATCTAGGTATAAACTAATGTAAGTTAGGGTTATGCTCCAACACCCCCCCTTAAGCCTAACTGTAATGACAAAAAATTTGAGTCCCGACAACTTGGCCATTGTAGGTACTCATTACGTAAAAGAACTCCTCATGAAAAGATGAAACAAGGAAAACCTTGTGGGAAAAAACCCCACCCCAAAAGAGGAAAACAAAATACTGAGTGGCCAAAAGTGACCTACTCAGTTGTCTCCACCACTCCAAGCATAGCTCTCAGTTCTGAAAATTTCTTTTCAATGAATGACGCAGACCCCCAAACCCTCAGGCCAAAGTCCACTCAGGATCATTCTAAATATGCCCCTGAGTATGATTGACTCTTTGGTTCCTCCACAGGGAATCCCACACACACTTGACAGTGTATCCACATGTCCTTTTGAGTATGCCCCGCGAGATCAACCACAAAGCACTACCCAAGTCTCCCGATCTCAGTAAGATCGTGCCCTTCGCCGAACCAAGACTTTGGGTTTCACGATTTCATGATCCCTATTGTCGAGAGTTCCTGTCTCTACAACCCTTGAAACTTGAAATGTCGAATTTCGATGTGTTCAGCAAATGTTGGCTTCCCAATGGACTTTTCACTTCATTGGGGTTTCAGACTTCACAACTTTGCGAATCCGAATGCAATGCTCCCAACTCTTCAACCTCCTAACCCTGAAATAGTCAACAAGGGTTGACTCTGCCTATTGATGAAGACACACCACCTGTCCACTCCAATACTTGCTACCTCTGACGAGACTCCTGCCACCTGTCACTCTTCCCATCTTTCGAGACTTGAACAAGCCTCCAACTAGCGTTCCCCTAACACTTCGAAATCACGAATTCTGAAATGATCTGATGGCTCCACTATCATGATAAACGGTCCATGTTGAGTCTCATCTCTTGAAGGATGGATTCATCCAACTCTTAACCTCCTCGCAGCTTCACTGAATCCCACGACCCTCGTAACTTCGTGAATTCTTCATAGAGAATTCCAACCACTCGTTCCTTCCCTAAAGACTTCTGCAAAATGAACCAGTGTTCCTCGTCTAAACTTGGTTTCTGCAAAATGACTTCACTCCGTCTCTCTTTGAATGCTTCAAAGATGCTAACCCTCTTGAAATTTCGCTTACAACTTAAGTCTCGAAAGAACTCCTGCATGAACTCCTTGCGGAAACCTATCAAATACTTTTGATTGTTGGATCTCTTCAACTGTCTATTGTCTCAGCAACTGTAGTCCTTCAATCCTTCCTTTAGTTGATAAGTCCTAAGACCTACAATAGCCTGCACACTCCTTGCACGACCTCTATGCTCCTCCTACACTTCTACTAGAATGAGCACAGTGATATCCCTCCTAAGATTTCTGAGATAAAACTCAGAACCCTTGTCAACGCACACCTTGCAGACGTTTCATTGCACTCCTTGCAGAAACTTCTCTTGCTTGGGAAGAGAAACAATTGAAACTCATTCTCTCTCTCAGACTTCAGACATTGAGCATGAAATCATACATTCAACATAGTATTAAAGAAAATGCATGACAGCGAGAATAAAACAACTGTAAGCATACCATTCACCATGTATAAACAAAAAACATCATAATACCATGAAATCTAATTCAAAGCTTCATATATTAATTCAAAGCTCCTATACATCGGTTCTTCTTTATGACTCTCTGCTACAACTCTCCTCTTCTGTGCTATGCTAATGATAATGTTACAATGATACAAGAGTGAGGGTGTCTATTTTCATTTTCCCTCCTACTCTCTAAACTGTCTAATCAATGATTTAAATCTACCTACTTTCATTAATAGGGATTAAATGCCTTAATATTCCACAGATGAGAGCAATCGCTCAAGATATGTTTATAACCTCCAATATATAAATGCAAAGTACGCCTTCTTCCTAAATATTACATTAATGCCTTTTAAGTTCAAAATTGAAAATGGTTCTTATGAAAACGTGCTCTTTTTCTTTCTCCGCGTGTCCAGCTATTTCTTTGGCTTAGTCGTCTGCTTTGGGCTTTGCACGATGCTCCTGCATCATACTCCCTTGCTTGAAAATTTTCATGAACTCCTTTTCATGAGCTCTTGCATGGTTTGTCGATGCTTCTGAATTTCTGCTTCATCTTCCCAACTGGCATCTTCAACTGGATGTCCCTTCCATTTGACCAAGTATTCAAAATACTCCTTCCTTCTGGTCTTTTTGCTAATCCTCTTGTCAATTATGATTTCTATCTGTGGCTTTTCAACTACAGGCATCTGTTTTGTCCATTGAACTTCTTTCTGTTCATATTCGGCTCCTGCTTCTCTGTAAGGGTACAAATCCGCAACATTGAATATCAGTGAAATTTTGATCCCATCGGGTAATTCAATCTCATATGTGTTTGCCCCAAATTTCTTTATGACCTTGCATGGTCCAATATTTTTCATCTTTAGTTTGTTAGATGTCCCCCTTGGGAACCTTTCCTTCCTCATATGTGCAAGAATTAGATCACCAACTTCAAATTGAAGTTCTCGCTTGTGTTGATCCACTCTGCACTTGTATTCTTGGCTTGAATTCTACAATCGCTCCTTGACTCAGTTGTGAAGCTCCTTCATTACTTCTACAAAATTCTCTACACTAGCACTCCTGAATTCATTTTGTTCTGAATCTCTCAATTAAGAAACTCCCCTAGGCTGCATTCCATATACAATCTGAAATGGACTCTACCCTGTGCTTCTGTTGAGTGAATCATTGTAAGAAAATTCTGCCTATGGCAGAATGCAATCCCATTGACTATGGTGTTCAGTCACTATGCTCCTTAGCAAATCCCCCAAGCTCCTGTTCACAAATTCTATTTTCCCATCCGTCTGAGGATGATACACTAAGCTAAATGACAAAATTGTCCCCAACTTCTTCCATAAGGTCCTCCAGAAATGTCCCACAAACTTGGTGTCTCGATCAGAAACGATACTCCTTGGCAAGCCGTGAAGTCTGACGACTTCCTTAAAAAACAGGTTTGCAATATGAGTTGCATCGTAGGTTTTCTGGCATGGTATAAAATGTGCCATGTTGGAAAATCTGTCTACTACCAAAAAGATTGAATCACATCCTCTTTGTGTCCTTGGAAATCCCAATATAAAATCCATGCTCACTGCATCCCACAGCCTCTCAAGTATGGGTAATGGCTGGTATAACCCTGTGTTCTGCCTTTTCCCTTTTGTGTGTTGACAAATCCTGCATCTGTCCACAAATTTCTTAACAGTTGTCCTCATCCATAGCCAAAAATATGAGCCATTCAACTTTGAGAATGTCTTATCATGACCGAAGTGTCTATCCAATCCTCCACTGTGTTTTTCTTTCAGCAAATTCTCCATCATGGAGCATTTTGGAATACATAGTTGATTGCCCTTAAATAATAATCCATCTTGGATCATATATTCGTTCCATTGGCTTCTGTCCCCGAGAACTGGATTCTCAAATGCCTCATATGCTTCCTTAAAATCTAGATCATCCCTGTACATTTCTTTGAGGTTATCAAAACCCAAAGTTTTGACTCTGAATTCCTGCATAAGCAAACATTTCCTACTCAAAGAATCAACAATTTTGTTAGCAGTTCCAAAAATATGCTTAATCACAAAAGTAAAATTATGCATGAATTCAACCCATTTAGCATGTTTTTGGTTCATCTTCTCCTATTGAGTCATGAATTGCAAAGTGTGGTTATCACTGTACAAAACAAACTCCCTGGGAACCAAATAGTGCCTCCATTTCTTCAGTGCTTGTATGATCGCATAGAATTCCTTTTCATAAGTGGAGTACTTAACCTTCACTTCATTCAATTTCTCACTGAAGTATGCGATCGGTCTATCATCTTGGCTCAAGACCACTCCTATTGCAAATCCACTCGTGTCACACTTGACCTGAAATGTCTTGCTAAAATCTAGCAAAAGCAAAATTGGCTGCTAAGTGATCTTCTTCTTCAACAGGTTGAAACTCTTCTCTACTTCCTCTGTTCAGTGAAAATATTTATGTCTTTTCTTCACTATATCCATCATTGGTGCGCTAATCCCACTAAAATTTCATATGAATTTCCAGTAGAAACTTGCCAAACCATGGAAGCTTCGAACTTCAAACACACTTTTCGGTGATGTCCAATTCTTGATTGCATTCACCTTTTCTGGATATATCTTTAGCTCATTTGCAAAGATAACAAAACCCAAATAAATGAGATCTGTCCTCATAAATGATGATTTCTTCATATTTATCAGCGATTTCTCTTACTGTAATCTTTTCATCACTGTAGCTGAATGCTTTAAGTGCTCTTCTTTAGTCTTGTTGAAAATTAATATATCGTCAAGATATACAATGACAAATTTCCCAATGAAATCCTTCAGGACTTTGTTCATCAATCTCATGAAAGTACTAGGCGTATTCGTTAAACCAAATGGCATGACAAGCCATTCATACAACCCCTCATTCGTCTTGAATGTTGTCTTCCATTCATCACCTTCTCTCATGCGAATCTTATGATACCTGCTTTTCAAATCAATCTTTGAAAAAAATCTTTCTCCACTCAAGAAATCCATCAAGTCGTCCATCCTTGGTAATGGAAATCTATATCTGATGGTGATCTTATTGATTGCCCTTGATTCTATACACATTCTCCAGCCTTCATCTTTCTTTGGGCTGAGCACTGTTGGAACAACGCATGGACTCAAGCTCTCTTGAATCAATCCTTTGTCCATTAAGTCTTGGACTTGCCTCTTAACTTCTTCATTCTCCTGCAGCATCAATCTGTACATTGCTTTGTTTGGTAAATTGATGGCTTATACTCCCGATCGATGGTAACAAAAAAGGTAGTTCGTTCACTACTATATCTGCGAACTCTTCCAGCAATTCCTGGATTTCTTTTGGTAAATCATCCACTCTTGTACTGGTCAAAACAATTCTAGGCTTCCTAACCACAATAAATTGTGTGTCTTCCTTCTTCTTAACCTCATTAAGAATTTCCTTCCCACTCATGAGAATTACAGTGTTGCTCACTTCTTTGTCCTTAATCGGCAACAACATGTGCGTTCTCCCATTTTTCTCCAGGGTGTATGTGTTCTTTTTCCCATCATGAACCACATTCCTATCATATTGCCATGGTCTACCCAGCAATAGATGAAAAACATCCATGGGAATGACATCACATAATATTTCATCCTTATATCCTCCTATTTTAAATTCAACAAAACATTGTTTGGTGACATTTACCTGATGTCCTTTTTGTAGCCACGAAACTGTGTATGGGCTTGGATGTACGATAGTCTCCAGATATAGCTTTTCTACCATCTCTGTAGAAATGAGATTTTCTATGCTACCACTATCCATGATGACTTTTCATACTCTATCTTTTGTTTTGCAAGCAGTTTGAAACAGACTGTTCCTTTGGGCTGGGTTCTTTGCCTCCTTCTTTGGATTCAAGAGAACTTTCCTCATCATTAAGGATATTCCACCCTCAACATCTTCTGCCTCAACATTCCATCCCTGAGCTTCAACACTGTGAGTCTCACCACCATATTTCTTCTTGTCTGGGCACTCATAATATTTATGTCCATTTTTCCCACAGACAAAACATTTCACTTCACCTCCTCAACCTCTTCCTCTTCCTCCTGCTCGAGGAAAAATATTTCTATCAGCATACTACCCTCTCTGTGAGCTTCCACCTCTCTGAGTTTGAGTTTGAGGTTTCTTCCCCTCTTCTTTAGATCTCTGAGTTCTATCTTGGGAAATTGTTTTGCCTCTGGCTTGACTTTTGCCTCAACCTCTTTGACCTTACTTTCGGCTCAGCTTCTCTTCAGCTTTCAAATCCATCTGATAAGCATCCTCCATATTTCAAATGATCATCATGCTCATCTCATATTGAATGTCATATCGCAGACCATTCATATACCTGGCTACCTTTTCATCATCGCTTTCCTGATGAC
>JASDQU010012431.1:36845-51224 GCA_032191745.1 Picea mariana
TCGTCAAGATATACAATGACAAATTTCCCAATGAAATCCTTCAGGACTTTGTTCATCAATCTCATGAAAGTACTAGGCGTATTCGTTAAACCAAATGGCATGACAAGCCATTCATACAACCCCTCATTCGTCTTGAATGTTGTCTTCCATTCATCACCTTCTCTCATGCGAATCTTATGATACCTGCTTTTCAAATCAATCTTTGAAAAAAATCTTTCTCCACTCAAGAAATCCATCAAGTCGTCCATCCTTGGTAATGGAAATCTATATCTGATGGTGATCTTATTGATTGCCCTTGATTCTATACACATTCTCCAGCCTTCATCTTTCTTTGGGCTGAGCACTGTTGGAACAACGCATGGACTCAAGCTCTCTTGAATCAATCCTTTGTCCATTAAGTCTTGGACTTGCCTCTTAACTTCTTCATTCTCCTGCAGCATCAATCTGTACATTGCTTTGTTTGGTAAATTGATGGCTTATACTCCCGATCGATGGTAACAAAAAAGGTAGTTCGTTCACTACTATATCTGCGAACTCTTCCAGCAATTCCTGGATTTCTTTTGGTAAATCATCCACTCTTGTACTGGTCAAAACAATTCTAGGCTTCCTAACCACAATAAATTGTGTGTCTTCCTTCTTCTTAACCTCATTAAGAATTTCCTTCCCACTCATGAGAATTACAGTGTTGCTCACTTCTTTGTCCTTAATCGGCAACAACATGTGCGTTCTCCCATTTTTCTCCAGGGTGTATGTGTTCTTTTTCCCATCATGAACCACATTCCTATCATATTGCCATGGTCTACCCAGCAATAGATGAAAAACATCCATGGGAATGACATCACATAATATTTCATCCTTATATCCTCCTATTTTAAATTCAACAAAACATTGTTTGGTGACATTTACCTGATGTCCTTTTTGTAGCCACGAAACTGTGTATGGGCTTGGATGTACGATAGTCTCCAGATATAGCTTTTCTACCATCTCTGTAGAAATGAGATTTTCTATGCTACCACTATCCATGATGACTTTTCATACTCTATCTTTTGTTTTGCAAGCAGTTTGAAACAGACTGTTCCTTTGGGCTGGGTTCTTTGCCTCCTTCTTTGGATTCAAGAGAACTTTCCTCATCATTAAGGATATTCCACCCTCAACATCTTCTGCCTCAACATTCCATCCCTGAGCTTCAACACTGTGAGTCTCACCACCATATTTCTTCTTGTCTGGGCACTCATAATATTTATGTCCATTTTTCCCACAGACAAAACATTTCACTTCACCTCCTCAACCTCTTCCTCTTCCTCCTGCTCGAGGAAAAATATTTCTATCAGCATACTACCCTCTCTGTGAGCTTCCACCTCTCTGAGTTTGAGTTTGAGGTTTCTTCCCCTCTTCTTTAGATCTCTGAGTTCTATCTTGGGAAATTGTTTTGCCTCTGGCTTGACTTTTGCCTCAACCTCTTTGACCTTACTTTCGGCTCAGCTTCTCTTCAGCTTTCAAATCCATCTGATAAGCATCCTCCATATTTCAAATGATCATCATGCTCATCTCATATTGAATGTCATATCGCAGACCATTCATATACCTGGCTACCTTTTCATCATCGCTTTCCTGATGACCTGCTCTAATGTTTATATTGTAGAACTCTTCAGTGTATTCTTTCACTGACATCATCTTCTGTCTCAAATTTTGCATCCTCCGAAATAGAGTTATTTGATAGTCCTTGGGTATTTATTTGGTTTTGATATTTGCAACAATTCTATCCCAACTTTTGATTTTCTGCTTGCCTTTGTAGTGTCTGTCAGCCTGCAATTCATCCCACCATAGTGTTGCATGCCCTTTAAGTCTAGTGATAGCATGTTTGACCTTCCTATCTTCCTCAACATCCTCATATTCAAAGTATTTATCCAGAGCTCTAATCCAGTCTAGAAGCTCTTCAACATCCAGGTTTCCCTCATACATGGGAATGTCCATTTTCTCTCTAGCACCTATCCTTGCAACAACCCTGAATAGGTGTTCATCTGCAGCATCTTTGACTGCGACTTCTTCTCCTTTGTTTCCATCTTCATTTTCACTTTCAGCCTCACTGATATCCCCAGCATCGACTCTGCACATTTGTGTTGTCTCCATGGCATCAAGCCTAGCACATAGTTTGTGCATTTCTCTTTCCACTACTGGATTAGGCATTGGCCTATCCCTTCTTCTCAGTGGCATGGCTGTAACATGTTCTTCTTTTCTTTGCTACAGAAAGAAAAGAATTTGTTCTAAGCTCTAATACCAAAT
The DNA here is from genome assembly GCA_032191745.1 of Picea mariana. Lineage (NCBI taxonomy): Eukaryota > Viridiplantae > Streptophyta > Pinopsida > Pinales > Pinaceae > Picea > Picea mariana. The sequence continues at coordinate 39,129 of JASDQU010012431.1, forward strand.
TGATGCGTATTAGAGTACTTATTTCTCCTCTCACTTCCTCTGCCTGCAATATACAAATAGAGTCAGGCTCTAATACCACAACTGACACAGATACCTAAACCCTCAGGCCAAAGTCTGCTCAGGATCATTCTAAATCTGCCCTTGAGTCTGATTGACTCTTTGGTTCCTCCACAGGGAATCCCACACACACTCAATGGTGTATCCACAAGTCCTTTTGAGTATGCCCCACAAGATCAACTGCAAAGCACTACCCAAGTCTCCCAATCTCAGTAAGATCGCGCCCTTCACTGAACCAGGACTTCAGGTTTCATGATTTCATGATCCCTGTTGTTAAGAGTTCCTATCTCTACAACCCCTGAAATCTGAAATGTTGAATTCCAATGTGTTCAGCAAAGGTTGGCTTCCCAATGGACTTTTCACTTCATCAAGGTTTTGGACTTCGCAACTTTGCGAATCCGGATACAATGCTCCTAGCTCTTTGACCTCCAAACCCCGAAACAGTCAACAAGGTTTGACTCTACCTGTTGATGAAGACATGCCACCTATCCACTCCAATACTTGCTACCTCTGACGAGACTCCTACCACCTGTCACTCTTCCTGGCTTTCGGGACTTGAACAAGCCTCCAACTACCATTCCCCTAACACTTCAAAATCCTGAATTCCGAAATTATTTGATGGCTCCACTATCATGATCAATGGTCCACATTGAGTCTCATCTCCTGAAGGCTGGATTCATCTAGCACTTAACCTCCTGACAGCTTCACTGAATCCCACGGCCCTCGCAACTTTGCAAATTATCCACAGAGAATTTCAACTGCTCGTTCCTTCCTTGAAGACTTCCGCGAAATGAACCAGTGTTCCTCATCTGAACTTGGTTCCTGTAAAATGACTTCACTCTGTCTCTCTTTGAAAAATTGAAAGATGCTAACCCTCCTGAACTTTCGCTTACAACTTAAGTCTCTAAATAACTCCTGCACGCACTCCTTGCGGAAACCTATCAAATACTTCTGATTGTTTGATCTCTTCGACTCTCTACTATCTCGACAACAATAGTCCTTCAATCCTTCCTTTAGTTGATAAGTCCTAATACCTCCAGCAGCCTGTGCACTCCTTACACGGCCTCTGTGCTCCTCCTACACTTCTACTAGAATGAGAAACAATTGAAACTCCTTTGCGGACGTTTCACTGCACTCCTTGCAGGAACTTCTCTCGCTCAGGAAGAGAAACAATTGAAACTCATTCTCTCTCTCAGACTTCAGACATTCAGCATGAAATCATACATTCAACACAGTATTAAAGAAAATGCATAACAGAGAGAATAAAACAACTGTAAGCATACCATTCACCATGTATAAAGATAAAACATCATAACACCATGAAATCTGATTCAAAGCTTCATATATTAATTCAAATCTCCTGTACATGGGTTCTTCTTTACGACTCTCTGCTACAACTCTACTCTTTTGTGCTATGCTAATGATAATGTTACGATGATATAAGAGTGAGGGTGTCTATATTCATTTTCCCTCCTGCTCTCTAAACTATTATCTATGATTTAAATATACCTACTTTCATTAATAGGGCTTAAATGCCTTAATGTTCCATAGATGAGAGCAATCACTCAATATCTATTTACAACCTCCAAGATATAAATGCAAAGTACGCCTTCTTCCTAACTATTACATTAATGCCTTTTAAGTTCAAAATTCAAAACGGTTCTTATAAAAATGTGCTCTTTTTCTTTCTCCACGTGTCCAGCTATTTCTTTGGCTTAGTCACATGCTTTGGGCTTTGTAAGATGATCTTGCATCATACTCCCTCGCTTGAAAATTTTCATGAACTCTTGTTCATGAGCTCTTGCATGGTTTGTCCATGCTTCTGAATTTCTGCATCAGTGAAGGACTTGGTGAAGATGTCTACAACTTGCTGCTCTATGGGACAATACTACAGTGAAATGACTTTGTCACATATCAGCTCATGGATGTAATGCATGTGATGAACTTCCCATCTAGGAGAAGTGGCAATGACCAAAACTAGTCGATTGGAGTCCATTTTTGCAATAGGTGAAAATGTCTATGTGTAGTCTATGCCATGTACCAGTAAGTATCATTTTGTGACAAGTCAAGATTTTTACTTGCTGATCTCACCATATGCAGCAATATTTGTTCGATATATCCATCGACATCGAACAAACTTTCTTCCTTTCGGAAGTGGAACCAAGTCCCACGTGTTGTTGTCCATAAGAGAAGAGTACTCTTCATCCATGGCAGCCTCCCAGAGTGGCTTTCTAGTAGCCTTAGAGTGTGACTTTGGATATGAACCAAGTGACATATAGAAATGCATGGGAAGAAAATGTTCTGTGGCATCCAGGGCTTGAGGAGCCCCAAAAAACTGTGATCTAGTTCTTCTTGTATCTGTAGGATCACCGACTAGTTCACCCGCATCTTGTAAGGTTTTCTCTGCCCAAGTTGGCAACTGAGTTGGAAAAGCCATGAAATTCTCCTCATACTCTGTATCAGACCCAAAATTCTTCTCTGATGGCTACTTTGAAGTGCTCGAAGAAGTTTCTGACTCCTCCTCATTAGAGACAACAAGCGGTTCCTCGACAGGGTCTTATGAAAAATCATGCAGTGATTCTTCTTCAAACTTCACACTTCGATCTAGAATGAACTTTTCAGTGTGAGAGTCCAGAAATATATATCCTTTGACACCTTCAAGATATCCAACAAATATGAATTCAACACTTTGAGGCTCCAAATCCTTCCTCTTATCTATCGGAATGTGAACCCATGCTCGTGAACCAAAAATACGAAAGTGTGACACTTTCGGTTTCTTACCTGTCCAACATTCAAAAGGAGTGGTGCCTTTGAGTGATTTGTGAGGAACTCAGTTATGAATGTATGTTGCATAATTAATAGCTTCATCCCATAGCTTGGGAGCTAATTATTTTGACTGTAGCATACAATTGGCCATCTCTTCTAAGGACCGGTTTTTCCTCTCCGCAACACCGTTCTACTGTGGTGTATATTGCACTGTGTGTTGTAGTTGTATACCTACATCAATACAAATTTTCTGCACATCTTTGTTGACATACTCCCCCCCATTATCAGTAAAGAGTATCTTAATCTTACACCCAAACTCATTCTCAGCAAGTGATTTAAATTCTATAAGGCATTCAAATACTTCCGATTTTAATTTCAAAAAAAATACCCAAGTAAAGCGAGAGAAATCATCTATGAAGGTGAGTACATATCGAGCCTTACTGATTGAAGGCTGCGGGAATGGGTCCGTGATGTCACTGTGAATCATCCCAAGAGGTAAAGAAGGTCTCTGTGCTTTCCCTTTGTCAAACTTTTTCTCTGGATGCTTGCCAAGAATGCATCCTTGACATACACCGCTTGTGAATTTAATAGCTGGCAATCCTTCTACCATGTTTTCCTTGTTGAGTTGATGCAAGTACTTATAGTTTAGATGGCCAAATATTTCATGCCATAACCTGCTGATATCATTATATTGTGACAGAAATATAGTGCTTATAGATTTAGGAACAAAGTGAGAGAATAAATACAAATGAGAACTGTGATCTGCAATTCCATGTGCAAGCTGTGAGCCTGTGGAAATGTCGGTCATCACTACATAGTCTGGAGTGAACTCCACCTTCCTTCTAGAGCTGGAATGAGTGATCTGATATATTGAGAGAATATTTACGAACAGTGAGGGAACATGAAGCACATTTGTGAAGCATCCCCTTTCAAGATCAACAATTCCTTCTCCGCACACCTTTGCGGGTGTGGCATCTCCCAAGTCAATTGGGGGTTTGGTGCTTTCCTCGATGGGGAAAATTCATCTTTTGATGCAGACATATGGTTTGATGCACCTGAATCAAGGATCCAAGATGATTGAGTGGATGTGACAGCCATTAAATCATGACCATCTTGTGCTCTCCCTCCCGTTCTATTATCATCTTTCTTCTTTGCATTTTCGGGCACTGTGAGATTGTGTTGCTACAATTGCTTAGCCATCTCATCGATAGTATTCCTCATGCAATTTTATTTGGGGTGAAAACCTTTGGAACAGTATCTGAAAATTTTTCTTTCCTTCTTCTTCTTACCCTTAGGCTTAGAAGAGTTATCTGAAGATTGTGCGGATCTCTCCTTCTTCGATTCAGGAAATTTACCCGTTCCTTTTTTCTTGTCTTTTCCACTGCTCTTTGGAGCATTAGTAGCTGCAAGTGCTTGGTTCTTGGAATGCTTGATGGCACCCATTTGGACTAAATTAGATTTCTCTTGAGTCAATGCTACAATGAAATCATTCAATGGAGGCATTTTCCATTTTTCCTGAGTCAATTTAGATGCTTGAAAAGACAACACAAATACGGAATATTCAGGGCCTAATTTCGAGAGAATTGAAAGGATGAGTTGTTATTCCTCTTTTGTGACTCCACATGAATTAATTTCAATGAGGAGGGATTTTAACTTGGTGAAGAATTCTTGCAGGTTTATGAAATGAATTGGACTAAGGGATATGAGTTCATTCTCCAGTTGATGCACTCTCATTGCATCCTGCTTGCCGAATAGTCCTTCCAATGTGGTCTAGACCACATCGGGAGTAGTGGCTCTACTGACATGAAAGAGGAGATCTCTAGAAATTGATAGGCATATCAACCCAATTTCTTCATCTAATCTATTGAAATGCTTTATCTTCTCCATTGCAGCTGTCGGTTCTTTCTCCATTCCCATTGTTACCTAGTAAAGCCCTCTGCTTCGGAGGCGCAGAGAGATCTCTGTCTTCCATTCGAAGTAATTGAAAGGATTTAGAATGATTTTTGTGGGCTGAGAGATATGATCCATTGCTTCTTTCTGCACCTTCTAATGATCTATACCTGCAAATAAAACTGTGTACAATCCACTAGATTCAATCTAGCTCTGATACCATGTAGAATTCCAACAGAAACCTCAATAGATCTAGAATTCTATTTAAATTGAACACAAACAATTTGCTGATATTCAAGAGATGAGAGAAAGTTTTTGCTCCATAAATAAGAGAATTATATTAATAAAAAATGAATATACATGAGCAACCATCCTCAAAAAGAAGAGAGGAGGTGAATATATAGAATTTCCAACATAGAAATTATAGTAAAAAAAAGCTAGAAATAGCTAAAATAGGTGTCATAAGCTAAGGGAGACCACATAGTTCGACCTAGACCACTATAGATACATGTCACACACTCATTAATGTCCACAAGAGTCAATTTATGTGAATTATCTCACTTAATCTCACTTAACTGGCAAGAGAAGCAGTTCCAACTCACTTAACTGACCTGAAATAGTAGTTACTAATAATAGTAACGGAAAAAATCATTAATTAAGGAATAAATCTCTCACTCAAAGAGGAGATGTGCATTCCCCAATAATAGATGAGTTTTTGCATGGGGGAGTTGGAATAAATCATGAATAAATCAAGAAAATCAAGAATAAATTGAGAAAATCAAGAACCAAGAGTTGAGTCTTGATCTAAAATTAGCAGTTTTCCCTAAAATCTAGGGATGAGGCGCCCTTCTTCTCTATGTGGCCAAATTAGGTGAAATAAAGTGTAAATGAATGTATTAACCAAGATCTAGGAGTCTAAGCTAGGTATAAACTAATGTAAGTTAGGGTTATGCTCTAATAATAACAAGGATGTAAAGTGGGTGCCCTGAAAATACTTAGATACCAATATTAATCCTTAATAACCCATATTAACATCTAACTTGATTTAGAATAATTCTTGATTGTATTGAGGTGATTTCCAGAATAGATGATGATGTGCTTACTATCCAAAACCTTATAAATGATAAATAACTTGAAGAATAATGAGATAACACAACATGAAATAAAAGAACTCAAATATACAAGATTTGTTTACAAATTTACTACATCTTCGAGTTCCCCTTTAAAATACTGAGGCTACTTCAAATGTCAAAATTATAATACATAATAGAGTTACAAAGACAAATTTGAAGTCACTCTTCAATTCCACTACTCAAACTCAAAAATAGAGTTTACCATTAAATTCCTTGCGAGATTCTCAGAAAAATGAGTATAAACGCGACCATATTCTTAATTGGCTCAATTTTACCCTCTTTACACACCCAACAATGCACCATGGCACTCATTAATGGAAATATGGGATAATAATTTCATAGACAAAGTCTTAGAAGAAAAAATAACATCACCATCGTACTCCTCTCAAGAAAATGAAACTAACGAGTATAAACATGCCTTTGTTTGGACATGATACTCTATGGCACACAAATATAGACAACATCATGATTAGGAAACTCATGGAACACACTTCGATGCACTATATATACCTTGTACTTCATACTCTGTCTCGATATCCATGCATGTCTCATGATCTGTGTGTCTCAAGATCTGTTGTTGGTCTTAAATAAGCCACAAACCCGACCAAGGACCGCACCTTGAGTAACCAATGGCATCCACATCAAAATTGTCCATATAGAATCTCCGAAATAAAAGGTACCTTGGGTGAGGTAGTTAAGACATTGGTTTGTTGGGGTAGAGGTCATGGGTTCAAGACCAAATACCTCTCCCCCGTCGGTGCTTTTTTTATAACTATAACTCATATATAGTATGGTTTGTTTGTTTATCCATTGGCATATGTTTCGTTAGCCTAGTGAAATTTGGGTTATAGTTACATTCGATCCATATATACCAAGGGTCAAGGGCTTAGCCCTCAACCCTTTTTTCGGCATATGTAACATTTAAAAAAATTTAAATAGATTTGATGCCACATATGGTTAAGTCCTAACCATGTGGTGTAATGGTAAGTCGTTTATGTTGGAATATTGGTTTTTGTCATTGATATCAACCCTAGTCATGGGTTTTGGACCACAAGATTGATGAAGGTATTTGGACATGAAGGAAAATGCACATGCATATAAAACATCCATGGATGTATAGTATAGATCATGCTATTTTGGTGGCATGTGGCACGTCACATGGATCCTCATGGTTTAGGAGAAATGAATTTTTGAAGATGACAAAGTGAATTGAAGAAGGAAGTACATGTAGGCCCTGAAGATAATTAAAGAAAAGAATTACAAAATAAGAAAGTGTCAGGTCAGCCCTAATGTTAAAAGGAAGTGACATAAATGGAATAAATAAATATCATTATACATTCATTGGATACACAATTCGAACTTTAGAGGAAATCAGAAGTAAATAAGGTCGGAGTTCAAGGGAGGATGAAGTCTTTTGATGATGTGTTCGAAGGTATGTAATTTTTAGGTCATCTTACCATTTTTTCTATAATTTTTTTTTATAGAATGATGTAGATGGTGAAATTGCTATGGTAATGAGAAGCCATATCAAGGTACCTATGGTAAAAAATTCATCTCTTTATTCTCTATAATTATGGAGATACACTCTGTGGAAGATAGGGTTTGTGACCAGTCCTGAAGCTAGTTAATAAACATGTGTTCCGGGTAAAACAGTCATAACATTTTCATCGAGAATCAAAATTATGTGGGATAAATTTCATTGGAAAGAGTACGGACTTGATTTTATTTTGTGTGAGTTTCTGAATCTGATGTTAAATATTGAGAATGGGGCATTATGTACAAGTTCGGTATCCCAAATAAACTAGAATTGAACAAGGTCTACCATTCTCTCTATAAATTCTTTTTGGGGAGGATTCAAGGAGTGAAACTTGGAGAAGTTTCATAGAATAAATTGAATAATATTATATATAGGATCAAGGTATTCCAAGAATTTAATAATTGTAGAAATTGAATAATTCTCAGGAAGAATTATCAGGTTCTATGTGATAGTTAGTTGATGGTGATAATTTAATGTGAATTTTTGTTATCTCTCGTATATTCTTGGGCGAAAGGAAGGGGAAAGGATGGAGAGTTCAAATCTCTCTTGATATTGGAGGATTGTATCTTCCTCTTGGAGGTTTATCCCTCCCTTTACATTTTGGAAGCTGTAGCTACCTTTGGAAGTCATTACTTCCCTTGAACAATAACTATTGATTATTTCTCATATATTATGCATGGTGTATTGTGGTGTATTGGTGTAACTCATATAATATTGTTCATTTCTCATTGGATATAATTTAATGGTTCAATTATAAGTTGAAAAAGGTTTTAAATTGTACTTGATACTAATTCACCCCCCTCTCAGTATCAACAATTGGTATCAGAGAAGGTTTCCTTCAGAACAGTTTAACCACTGGAAGGAAAATCCTGAGCAGAGATGGATGACCATGAGCACATTTCAAATGGGATCAAAAATTTTTATGGAAGCAATTATGCATGTTGGAGTGAAAGAGTGAAAAATTACCTAACGGCTTTGGGAGTAGAAATTTGGTACTCAGTTGTAAATGGCAATGTAATCCCAAATAATTCTCCAACCAATCCAAATGAGAAGAAGCTTATGAGTTGTAATTCAAAATCCAGACATGTTATTCTAGCAGCATTGGCACCAACCATTGTTAGCAAAGTAATGGGTTGTAGCACTGCTAAGGATGTATGGGACAAACACAAGAGAATCTACGAAGGTGATCCAAAAGTTAAATAGGTAAAGCTTCAAGGACATAGAGCAGAATTTGAAAATTTGAAGATGAATGAAAAGGAAGATATTGCAACCTATTTTCTTAGAGTTGATGAAGTTGTTAGTGCTATCAGAGGATTAGGTGAAGATATCGATGAATCATTGGTTGTACAAAAAGTGTTGAGATCACTTCTCTTGAAGTATGATGCTAAGGTCTTCACCATTGAAGAAACTAGGGACTTGACCAAAATGACAATGGATGAATTACATGGGTCTCTTATAGCATATGAAATGAGAACATGTACAGAAAGTGACCAGCCAAACAATGAAGCAACCTTTAAAGCCATAAAGAAGACAAAAGACAAGGATAACGACCTTGATGAAGAAATAGAAAATTTTGTAAGAAGGTTCTAGAAAGGACGTTGAAGATACAAAGGTAATTCTCCTCTCAAATGATTTAACTGTGGTAGAATAGGACATATTGTTGAAAATTGCTACTATAAAAACAGAAGTCTCAACAATAAAAAGATCTTTTACTCCAAGGATGATGACATCTCCTCAAATGAGAGTGATGAAGAATATAATGATGGAGGAGAAGTCCTCTTCATAACCGAAGAAACCCAGGATGATGATCACAAGAATTCTAAAGAAGAAGAAATCATTTGTGAAGAAGATTCAGATGAAGAAACCAACCTTGATTCCTTTTGGGGATACAAAGACAATGCAGAGAGTGAACAAGAATATGAGAATCTTGAAAAGTTGAAGTATGTTGAAAATGAAAATAGAAAGCTTAGAAACACAAACATAATACTAAAAGTTGAATTGAGTAGTTGTGAAGAAGAAAATTACAAGCTTGAAAAGACCATTAATAGATTGAAGAAACAATTATAATATTATGAGAAACTGAAAGCAGAATTGGATCACACAAAAGGGGAGCTCCTATTGACAACAGAAAAGTTGAATAAGTTTGAAAAAAGAACTGAAAAATTAGATGAGATCCTTAGCAGTCAGAGATGTCCAAACGACAAGACAAGACTAGGATACAATGACAGTTTGAAGAAAACAAAACAAGAAAAGGAAGTTGAAAATGATGAAACCAACATTCCAGAACAAGTTGAACAACAATATAGAAGAGTAGAATTTAGAAGGAATGAGACATAAAGAAGATCCTCTCCCATCAGGTATGAAAGAAATCATTATGAAGGAAACTATAGAAGAATAGATCATGAACCTAGATGGACCACACCACAAAGAAGATCACTTATGCCCAGGTATCAAAATTTCTTTCTTGGACTTGTTATACTTGTGGAAATTTTGGACACAAGGCAATCAATTGTAGAATCAATGAAAGGAATAACTATGCAAGCTACATGAATGGTGAAAATAGTAGATATGGAAATGTTCATAGACCTGTCAACAGAAATTATAATCCATTTGACCCATTAATGGATCAAAATAGTGTATGTTACATGTGCAATAATCTTGGTCACAAAGCACGAGATTGCAAAGAGATGAAGGAAGATAATGGTATGCCAAAAGTCTGCATACCAACTACAACATGGAAAAGGAAAGAAATTCCACACAATGAAAATTGTAGAATAGCATTGGTCACTAAAGAATGCAAAGAAGAAGATGAATGGTTCATAGACAGTGGGTGCTCATCTCATATGACTGGAGATCAAAGCAAATTTGTCAACTTGAAGAAAAAGGGTGGAAATGTTGCATTTGGAGATGACTCGTCTACCAAAATACTTGGAAAAGGAATTGTAAAACTTGGAAGTGAAAATGTAAAAGAAGGAAAAGTCCTATTGGTTGAATACTTGAAGCATAATCTACTCAGTGTTAGTAAAATGTGTGATCAAGGATACACTCTTACATTTGACTCCCGAAAATGTAAAATCAGAGAAAATAACTCAAAAATATTAGTTGCAACTGCAACAAGAAGACCAAACAACATATACATCCTAGACATGAAGAAGAGAGAGAAGATAGAAGCCACAGAAAAGGATTTCAAGGAAGAAAAAGTCCCAAAGACCAAAAATAAGGATCAAGTATTATTGAGTGCCACATGTTCATGGGGAGCATCCCCAAAGAAGAGAGTTACCTTTTTCCATTAAACTCAGGGGGAGAAGCCCTACCCTTTCCCATTGATGTTAAAGGGGGAGAGAAATTGGGATCATGATGATAGGGGGAGCATGAGTGTTTCCATCAATGACAAAGGGGGAGATTGTTGGAATATTGGTTGTTTTCATTGATGTCAACCCTAGTCATGGGTTTTGGACTGCAAGATTGATTAAGGTGTTTGGACATGAAGGACAATGCACATGCATATAGAACACCCATGGATGGATAGTATATGTCATGTTGTTTCCAATGGTATGTGGCATGTCACGTGGATCCTCATGGTTGAGGAGAAATGAATTTTTGAAGATGACAAAGTGAATTGAAGAAGGAAGTACATGTAGGCCTTGAAGATAATTAAAGAAAAGAATTACAAAATAAGAAAGTGTCAAGTCAGTCCTAATGTTAAAAGGAAGTGACATAAATGGTATAAGTAAATATCATTATACATTCATTTTATACACAAGTCAAATTTCACAGGAAATTAGAAGTAAAGAAGGCCGGAGTTCAAGGGAGGATGAAGTCTTTTGGTGATGTGTTCTAAGGTATGTTATTTTCAGGTCATCTTACCATTTTCTCTATAACTATTTTTATAGAACGATTCAGATGGTGACATTGATATGGTATTGAGAAGACACATCAAGGTACCTGTGGTAAAAATTTAAGCTCTTGATTCACTATAATTATGGATATAAACTCTGTGGAAGATAGGATTTGTGACCAATCCTGGAGCTAGTCAATAAACAGGTGTTCCGGGTAAAACCATCATAACGTCTTCATCGAAAAACCAAATGATGTTGGATGAATTTCATTTGAAAGAGTATGGAATTTAGTTTCTTGTGTGTGATTTTCAGGATCTGATCTAAATGTTGAGCCCGTGGCATTCTGTACAAGTTCAGTATCCCGAATAAACTAGAATTGAACAAGGTCTACCATTCTCTCTATAACTTGTTTTTGGGGAGGATTCAAGGAGTGAAACTTGGAGAAGTTTCAGAGAATAAATTGAATAATATTATCTATAGGATCAGATTATTCAAAGAATTTAATAATTGTAGAAATTGAAGAAGTCTCAGGAAGCAATATCAGGTTCTATGTGATGGTTGGTTGATGGTGATAATTTAATGTGAAGTTTTATTATCTCTTGTATATTCTTGGGTGGAAGGAAGGGAAAAGGATGGATAGTTCAAATCTCTCTTGATATTGGATGATTGTATCTTACTACTAGAGTTTTATCCCTCCCCTTACATTTGGAAGTTGTAGCTACCTTTGGAAGTCATTACTTCCCTTGAACAATAACTATTGATTATTTCTCATATATTGTGCATGGTGTATTGTGGTGTATTGGTGTAACTCTTATACTATTGTTCATTTCTCATTGGATATAATTGAATGGTTTAAGTATAAGTTGAAAAAGGT